>SKCR01031102.1:0-94829 GCA_019454045.1 Zanthoxylum bungeanum
TGCTCGTGTTGTATTCTCTGTGGTTGAGGACATTGATCATCTTTTCTTCATGTGCTGGCTATGTGTGGGTCAGATTGGAGATGCCATGATTGGCCTCAGACTGTTGAGTGGTTGGGTCTGTTTACCGATGCCTCTTTACGTCATTTTCTTGTTCGTCTGTCTTTTGCAGCGTCAATCTACCATATTTGGAGGGAGATGAATGCTCGCACCCATGATATGCCTCTTCGGCCTGTTTCTGTTCTTCTTAGTGACATTGTTTTTGATGTTCGGAATCATGCTAGCTTTTTATGGAAGGTGAAACCATCTTATGACAATAAATGGCTTCACCTATCCTAGCACTTGCCCGATGACATCTTTTGTTGATCTTTTGCTTGTAGCCTTTCGGCTTTCTTCTAGGAGGGCTTGTCCTGTCTAATTGCCTGGGGTATGACCATTTGCTCTTGTCTAGTTTTCTTTTGGTTATAATACTTACTTTATCCAAAAAAAAAATCCTTTGTGCTTCATTGTGTTTCATTGGAGTGTAAACACTTATGAGTGTGTGTGAGAAGAAAAGAAAGTTGAGCATAAACACTAGAGCGAGTGACCACAAGATTGCTTCAGTGACACGTTGATTGCTTGCTTGCTTATTTATTACATTTAGCTAACTCGTCATTCTTTCTTATTATGAGCACTCTAGCTATAGGTTTCTTTCGATTGAGTCTCCGTGATTACTTATCTTATTTGCTTTATTCCACCTACTCTATATATACATTGTGTTTCTGCTAGCTTGTGGACTACACATTAGTTGACCATTCTGGGAATTGAGTTGATTTGTAATTGAATTGAGGAAGAACTCAATAGTGGTAAAAGACAGTGAGTGTGAGCACAGTATCGGGTAAAAGTTAATAGAGTGCAAACACGAGTAGAGTGATATAATTGAGTGTAAACACGTGAGATTGTGAGCTTGAGAGGATTTTACATTTCATATTACTTTCTTGTTATTACTGATTTGTTTGTTGAGCTTTGAAATGGCAGGTACTAGTTTAACCGTCGATGAGAAGCTTGCAGCTATGGATAGAAAGTGACAAGAAACCCACTTAGATTCGAAATCCAAGTAAACCCCAAGCAACAGACAGAACCCCAAGAACCGCGAATTTGATTTTGTAGGAACAAAATCCTTCCAAGGCCACAAAGAAGACCCACAAAGAACTTGCCCTTGAGAACCCTTAAGATGAATCCTTGTAGTGTTTTTGCTAGCAAATGGAGACGCCACTAAGTTTGCCAAACTTAGATAAGTCGATTCAAACTTGAAAAGGGGATTCCCTCCCTTACAAGAATTCGGCCATAGCCAAAGCTTTAAGCTTTTGAGTTTACAAATTTCGTTGCTTCCTCAAATGAAGAAGAAAGTAAGCTTAAATAGTGTTACAAAAAGAAATCCTAAAGGCATAAAGACAACAATGCCCCTACAAACGAAATTACACAAATATCAAGTCTTTAAGTCTTCAAATGCCTAGGAAGCTTTATTCTAAAACCGATTTGGGCCAAGTGAAATGGTTTTGGGCCATTTCCATCGCAGTCCACATGCATCTCTATTTGTTTGTTGCAGTCGGCCATAAAACTCTGAACTAATCCCGCCATTGCTTCTCTAAGTCTTTTGGTCCTCTGCCTCGTAATTGGCCCTTCTGGCACTTGTAATGCGTCATTTGGTTTGTTGTCGGCCTGGATCATGTCATCCCCTCCCTCTTGAAAAGGATTCGACCTCGAATCTGTACCTGCATCAAAAGGAGTTAAGTCAGAAACATTAAATGTAGCAGACACATTATACTTACCTTGTAAATCCAACTTGTATGCATTGTCATTAATCCGTTCCAAAACTTGAAATGGACCATCCCCTCTCGGTTGTAGCTTAGATTTACGTTGTTCAGGAAATCTCTCATTGCGCATGTGTACCCAAACCCAATCTCTAGGATGAAATACCACACGTTTTCTTCCCTTATTAGCATGAGAAACATATTGCTCATTCTTTCGTTGTATTTGCTCTCTTGATTTCTCATGTATGTGCTTCACCAAATCGGCTTTCCTTTTTCCATCTAACCCCGCATGCTCATCAACAGGCAATGGTAACAAATATAATGAAGTTAGTGGCTGAAAACCATAAACAATTTCAAATGGTGAGTAAGATGTAGAGGAATGAATACTACGATTATATGCAAATTCAACAAAAGGCAAACAATCCTCCCAAGTTTTTAAGTTCTTATTGATAATAGTACGCAATAACTGAGTCAAAGTCCTATTAACAACCTAGGTTTGGCCATCAGTTTGGGGGTGGAAAGTAGTAGAATACAAAAGTTTAGTTCCCAACTTACCCCATAAAACTTTCCAAAAGTGACTAAGGAATTTAACATCACGATCTGAAACAATACTCCGTGGAATCCCATGGAGTCGTACTACTTCTCTAAAGAACAAGTCAGCAATGTTAGTGGCATCATCAATTTTATGACATGCTATAAAGTGTGCCATCTTACTGAACCTATCAACCACTACAAAGATGGAAACTCTACCCTTCCTAGTCCTAGGTAAACCCAATATAAAGTCCATCGATACATCTACCCATGGCTTACTAGGTATTGGCATAACCTTAGATTTAGCCTGTTTACAAGTTAAGCATTTATCACACAAACACTCAATATCTCTCCACATTTTAGGCCAATAGAAATGTTCACTCAATACCCCTAAGGTTTTGGTAATGCCAAAGTGCCCCATTAAACCTCCCCCATGTGCTTCCCTCACTAACAATTCACGCATACTACAAACATGAATGCATAATCTATTTTCCCTAAACAGAAACCCATCATGTTGGTAGAATTTACTAAAAGCAGACTTTTCACATGCAGCATAGATAGTACTAAAGTCAATATCACTAGCATAAAGTTCTTTAATAAATTCAAACCCAAGCATTCTTGCACTTAATGAAGTAAGTAAAGCATACCTTCGCGATAGTGCATCGGCGATAATGTTTTCCTCACCATGTTTGTAGCGGATTTCATATGGAAATGTCTCAACAAACTCTAACCATTTTGCGTGTCGTTTGTTCAGTTTACCTTGTCCCTTCAGATGCTTCAATGATTCATGATCTGTATGGATCACAAACTCTCGAGGCCACAAATAATGCTGCCAAGTTTCAAGGGTTCGTACTAGCGCATACAACTCCTTGTCATATGTGGGGTACCTCAAAACTGCTCCATTTAGATTCTCACTAAAGTAAGCTATTGGTCGCTTTTCGTGCATAAGAACAGCCCCAATGCCTATCCCGGATGCGTCACACTCAATTTCAAATATCTTCTCAAAGTTGGGTAGTGCCAAGACTGGTGCACTGCACAACTTCATTTTCAGATCCTGGAATGCCCGCTCCAGCTCTTCACCCCATTTGAAGCCAACAGTCTTCTTCACTACTTCAGTCAGTGGTGCTGCAATACTACTGAAGTCTTTAAACAATCTACAGTAGAAACTTTCTAATCCATGGAAGCTTCTGACTTCTGTCACTGTTGTTGGTGTTGGCCACTCCTTAATTGCCTTCACCTTTTCTAAATCTACCTCGATGCCATCTGCACTCACAACAAATCCAAGGAAGACAATTCTATCCATACAAAAATTGCACTTATCAAAGTTAGCATACAGTTTTTCTTGCCTTAACACATCAAGAACATGCTTCAAATGCATAACATTCTCATCTACTGTTTTACTGTAAACTAAGATGTCATGAAAATAAACTACAACAAACTTACCTAAAAATACACGCATAACATGATTCATCAATCTCATAAATGTGCTAGGTGCGTTTGAAAGACCAAATGGCATAACTAACCATTCATACAAGCCATACTTAGCCTTAAATGCAGTTTTCCACTCATCTCCTCTCTCATGCGAATTTGATGGTATCCACTCTTTAAATCAATCTTACTAAAAATTTTGGAACCATGCAATTCATCCAACATGTCATCTAGTCTAGGAATGATGGGGTGACGATACTTTACCGTAATATTGTTGATAGCTCGGCAATCAACGCACATGCGCCACGTCCCATCTTTCTTAGGAACTAGAAGCACTGGTACTGCACAAGGACTCATGCTTTCCCTGACATACCCCTTGTCCATCAACTCTCGTACTTGCCTTTGTAGCTCATTTGTCTCCTCGGGATTGCTCCTATAAGCCGGTCTGTTAGGAATGACTGCTCCAGGTATGAAGTCTATCTGGTGCTCGATACCTCTAATGGGTGGAAGCCCACTAGGTATGTCCTCTGTCAGTACGTCACTGTAATCCTGCAAAAGAGATGAAATAGACACATGAAGCAAAGGGTTAGTGTTAGTAAAATAAATATGAGGCTCTTTAGACTAAAATAGCATGAGCTTGCTAGCCTTGAATGCTTTCCTCGCTTCACCCTCACCCATGTAGAAACCTTTTTTAACTCTCCCTTTTGTTTCCCCCTCACGTTCACTCACACTCCCATGGGAACTCCCACGGCTTTGGCCTTATTTTTCTCACCAGATACGTCACTCTCACTAGTCTCACCCAAGGTGGTGTTTCCCTTCGCTCTCTCTTTGTCACGCTCAAGTTGCAACTTAACCTGATCTTCATGGACTTGTGCAGGTGTAAGTGGGTATAATGTAATGGGTTTTCCTTTATGCTGAAAAGAGTATTTATTCTTGAACCCATCATGAATAACCTTCTTATCAAACTGCCACGGTCTACCCAAAAGAATATATCTGCAAGCATCGGTATCACATCACATAGGACATCATCTGTGTATGGCCCAATGGTAAAGCTCAACAAAACCTGCTTTGTCACACTTATTTCCCCACAATCATTTAACCATTGCAACTTGTAAGGCTTCGGGTGTCTCAAGCAACTCAACCCCAATCGCTCAATCAATGGTGTGCTAGCAACATTAGTACAACTGCCCCCATCTATAATCATACTACACCCCTTACCATTCACACGACACCTAGTATGGAATATGTTCTCCCTCTGCTGCATACTCTCATCCTCTACAACATGTGCACTCAAAGCACGCTTGACCACTAAGGATAAGTTATTCAGCGGGTATGCAGCTCCCTCATGGTCACTAGTATCCTCCAACTCTGGCATCTCATCATCAACCTCAATATCAGTAGAGTACACATCTCCACTCTTCTTATCAATCACTAAGGTACGTCTATTGGGACATTCTGAAGCATAATATCCCATGCCCAAACATTTAAAACACTTGACATCCTTAGTTCTAGTAGTTGTACCGTCAGGTTTTGGTCTAGTTTTACCCGATTCTGCAGTCTCTTTACCTTGGTACTAGGTTCGGTCATAGGCTTATTAAAGCCTCCACTGAACTCGCCTCTAGGCTTGTCAAAGCCTCCATCCCGCTTCTCATTCGGAACCCATTTTCCCTTCCATGCAGAAGTAGCCTGAGTACCAAATCTGGATATTGATTTTCTTGAGTTGCCTTTCTACCTTGATAGCCATGTGAAGCATATCCTCCAAATCAACACAGTGATGCAACTCCACCATGTTTGCTATCTCTCTATTCAAGCCCCCTAGAAACCGTGCCATAGTAGCTTCTACATCCTCAACTACGTTTGCCCTGATCATGGCAACTTCCATCTCTGTGTAATAGTCCTCAACACTCTTGGCCCACCGATACAGATGTTGTAGTTTCTGATACAACTCCCTATAGTAATGGTTGGGTATAAATCTCTTTCTCATGAGACCTCTAAGTTCTGCCCATGTCTGAATCGGTCTCTCATAATTTCTCCTCCGAGTAGAGACAAGCTGATCCCACCAAATAATATTATAATCGGCAAACTCAATTGCTGCCAGATTGATCTTCTTCTCATCTGAGTAGTGATGACAGTTGAAAATCAATTCTATTTTCTTTTCCCATTCTAAATAAGCTTCAGGATCATTTTGCCGTGGAATGTTGGAATCTTGATCTTGATGCTACCTAGATCACCGTCTTCATCTCCTCATCTACCATATCCCCTCCTATCATAATCCCCTCTTCTGGCATCAAATGCACCTCTATCATCAAACCGTCTATCCCTCCTATCATTCCTCCTATCAAACCTCCTATTAGGCCTCCTGTCATGCCTAGGTTGAAATCTCTCCTCCACATCATCAAGACCATCAGAATCATCAAACTCATTTTTAGCTCCTCTTCATCTGGCGGTGTATACACTGTGGTGGTACACGTCGAGGTGGTGGCATTATGAGGTGGTGGTACATTCTGGGGTGGTGGTACATTCTGAGGTGGTAGTACATTCTGGGGTGGTGGTACATTTGGGTATGGCCCAATGGTTAAAGCTCAACAAAACCTACTTTGTCACACTTATTTCCCCCAATCATTTAACCATTGCAACTTGTAAGGCTTCGGGTGTCTCAAGCAACTCAACCCCAATCGCTCAATCAATGTTGTGCTAGCAACATTAGTACAACTGCCCCCATCTATAATCACTACCACCCCTTACCATTCACATGACACCTAGTATGTAATTGTTCTCCCTCTGCTGCATACTCTCATCCTCTACAACATGTGCACTCAAAGCACGCTTGACGACTAAGGATAAGTTATTCAGCGGGTATGCAGCTCCCTCATGGTCACTAGCATCCTCCAACTCTGGCATCTCATCATCAACCTCAATATCAGTAGAGTACACATCTCCACTCTTCTTATCAATCACTAAGGTACGTCTATTGGGACATTCTGAAGCATAGTGTCCCATGCCCAAACATTTAAAACACTTGACATCCTTAGTTCTAGTAGTTGTACCGTCAGGTTTTGGTCTAGTTTTACCCGATTCTGCAGTCTCTTTACCCTTGGTACTAGGTTCGGTCCTAGGCTTATTAAAGCCTCCACTGAACTCGCTCTAGGCTTGTCAAAGCCTCCATCCCGCTTCTCATTCAGAACCCATTTTCCCTCCATGCAGAAGTAGCCTGAGTACCAAATCTGGATGTGACTTTTTCTTGAGTTGCCTTTCTATCTTGATAGCCATGTGAAGCATATCCTCCAAATCAAAATAATGATGCAACTCCACCATGTTTGCAATCTCTCTATTCAAGCCCCCTAGAAATCGTGCCATAGTAGCTTCTGCATCTTCAACTACATTTGCCCTGATCATGGCAACTTCCATCTCTGTGAAATAGTCTTCAACACTCTTGGCCCCCTGATACAGATGTTGTAGTTCTGATACAACTCTCTATAGTAATGGCTGGGTATAAATCTTTTTCTCATGAGACCTCTAAATTATGCCCACGTCTGAACCGGTCTCTCATAGTTTCTCCTCCGAGTAGAGACAAGCTGATCCCACCAAATCATAGCATAATCGGTAAACTCAATTGCTGCCAGACTGATCTTCTTCTCGTCTGAGTAGTGATGACAGTTGAAAATCAATTCTATTTTCTTTTCCCATTCTAAATAAGCTTCAGGATCATTCTTGCCTTGGAATGTTGGTATTTGATCTTGATGCTACCTAGATCACCATCTACATCTCCTCGCCTACCATCCTCTCCGATCATAATCCCCTCTTCTGGCATCAAATGCACCTCTATCATCAAACCGTCTATCCCTCCTATCATTCCTCCTATGAAACCTCATATTAGGACTCCTATCATGCCCAGGCTGAAATCTCTCCTCCATATCATCAAAACCATCAAAATCATCAAACTCATTTTCAGCTTCTTCTTCATCTGGTGGTACACGGTGAGGTGGCACATTGTGAGGTGGTGGTACATTCTGAGGTGGTGGTACTCTAGGACCGCTGCCAGTTTGAATACTCTCTACACTCTTAGACAATCTCTCCAAAGCAGTATTCATGTTCTCCATCATATCTGTAAATTTCCTATCCAAAGCCTCAAGCTTTTCATCAGTAGTTAGACCTGCCATCTCAACACTAAACAAACAGATTAGAAATAACAAGAAAGTAAAGCAAATATCTAAATCCTCACAATCTCACGTGTTTACACTCGAATGATATCACTCCACTCGTGTTTGCACTCTATTGGCTTTTACCCGATACTGTGCTCACAATCACTGCCTTTTACCCTCTTGAGTTGTCCTCAATTCAAATGTGAACCATACTCAATCCAAGAATACAAACCAAATGTAGTCCTCAAGCTAGCATGCACACAACAGACCCAATAATATATATATATATATATATAGGGCATGCGGAAAACAAAACGCGAATAGGAATAGTAATGACGGAGACTCAATTAATAATACTTAAGCTAGAGTAATTAGAAATAATGAGTAAACAATTAGCACAATGGAAAAAAAAAAAGCATGCAAATTCACGGTCGTATGCAATTTCGGGAGAAAATTTGGCACTTCTAAAGAAATTTTGATGGAATACCCTCCACGGGCACCTAAATGATAATATGGAACAAACTAGATTCAACCAAAAAATTTCACTTTTTTACTCAAGTGATCACTATAACTCAAGTCCCTTTTTCTTTTCTTTTTCTTTTTTTGATAACGTCAGATGCTAAATGACATGATCCAGGTCGACAACAAACCAAAGGATGCATTACAAGTGCCAGAAGGGCCAATTACGAGGCAGAGGACCAAAAGACTTAGAGAAGCAATGGCGGGATTAGTTCAGAGTTTTATGGCCGACTGCAACAAACAAATAGAGATGCATGTGGGCTTCGATGGAAAGGGCCCAAAACCATTTCACTTGGCCCAAATCAGTTTAGAATAAAGCTTCCTAGGCATTTGAAGACTTAAAGACTTGATATTTGTGTAATTTCGTTTTTAGGGGCATTGTTGTCTTTATGCCTTTAGGGTTTCTTTTTGTAACACTATTTAAGCTTACTTTCTTCTTCATTTGAGGAAACCAACGAAATTTGTAAACTCAAAAGCTTAAAGCTTTGGCTATGGCCGAATTCTTGTAAGGGAGGGATTCCCCTTTTCAAGTTTGAATCGATTTATCTAAGTTTGGCAAACTTAGTGGCGTCTCCATTTGCTAGCAAAAACACTACAAGGATTCATCTTAAGGGTTCTCAAGGGCAAGTTCTTTGTGGGTCTTCTTTGTGGCCTTGGAAGGGTTTTGTTCCTACAAAATCAAATTCGAGGTTCTTGGGGTTCTGTCTGTTGCTTGGGTTTACTTGGATTTCGAATCTAAATGGGTTTCTTGTCATTTGGTATCTAGAGCTCAGGGTTCCAAGGTCTGATATTTCTATCTTTCCTTTTGTTTGATTCTGTTTTTTATTTTGTTCTTTGTTATTTTCGTTTCAGTTCTTGTTGGATCTTGTTTCTGTTTTTGTTTTGTTCATATTCTGGATCTGGTTTTGTTGTGAAGCATATTCTGGATCTGGTTTTGTTGTTCTGCATATCAGTTCATCTTTTATCTTTTTCCAGTTCTGGGTTTCTGTTCTGTTCTTCCTATCAGTTCGTCATAGTCATTCTATTCTTTAGCATATGTTTAAGAAATAAGCATGTTCTTGGCGGCTGTGTGTTTTGTTTCTAAACCCTAGTGAAGTCTGAAATCAGACCCTGAAATCTTAGCTTCTGAAATCAGACCTAAAACGTAACCTTTGAAATCTTCCTCTGAAATCAGACTCTGAGTTCAGACCTTGAAACTTAACCATTGAATCAGACTCTGAGATCAGACCCTGAAACTGAGCCTCTGAAATCAGACCCAGACCAGTAACCTCTGAATTCAGACCCTGACCAGTAACCTCTGAAAATTAGCCTATGAATTCAGACCCTGAAATCAGACCCTTATTCGACTCTGAAATCAGACACTGACTAGCAGCCTCTGACTTCAGACCCTGGATTCAGACCCTCATCAGACTCTGAAATCAGGCTTTGAAAACCAACCTCTGAAATCAGAACCTAAATCAGCCTCTGAAATCAGAACCTAAATCAGCCTCTGAAATCAGAACCACATTTATTAGCATCTGACGTTATAAAAAAAAAAAGAGAGAAAAGGGACTTGAGTGATAGTGATCACTTGAGCAAAAAAAAAAAAAAAAAAGTAAAAAAGTGAATTTTTTTTGTTGAATCTAGTTCGTTCCATATTATCATTTAGGTGCCCATGGAGGGTATTCCATCAAAATTTCTATAGAAGTGCCAAATTTTCTCCCGAAATTGCATACGACTGTGAATTTGCATGCTTATTTTTTTCTCCATTGTGCTAATTGTTTGTTTCTTATTCTAATACTCAAGGTTAAATATTATTGATTGAGTCTTCGTCATTGTTATTCCTGTTCGCATTTTGTTTCCGCCTACCCTATATATATATATATTATTGGGTCCTTTGTGTTTCATGTTAGCTTGAGGACTACACTTGGCTTTGTATTCTTGGATTCAGTGTGATTCACATTTGAATTGAGGACGAACTCAAGAGTGGTAAAAGGCAGTGATTGTGAGCACAGTATCGGGTAAAAGCCAATAGAGTGCAAACACGAGTGGAGTGATATCATTCGAGTGTAAACACGTGAGATTGTGAGGATTTACATATTTGCTTTACTTTCTTGTTATTTCTAATATGTTTTCTTAGTGTTGAGATGGCAGGTCTAACCACTGAAGAAATGCTTGAGGCTTTGGATAGGAAGTTTACAGATATGATTGAGAACATGAATACTGCTTTGGAGAGATTGACCAAGAGTGTAGAGAGTATTCATACTGGTAGCGGTCCCAGAGCACCACCACCTCAGAATGTACCACCACCCCAGAATGTACCACCACCTCATAATGTGCCACCACGCCGTGTACCACCACAGTATGTACCACCAGATGAAGAAGAAGCTGAAAATGAGTTTGATGATTCTGATGGTTTTGATGATGTAGAGGAGAGATTTCAGCCTGGGCATGATAGGAGGCCTAATAGGAGGTTTGATAGGAGGAATGATAGGAGGGATAGACGGTTTGATGATAGAGGTGCATTTGATGCCAGAAGAGGGGATTACTTGAGCAAAAAAAAAAAGAGAAAAGGGACTTGAGTGATAGTGATCACTTGAGCAAAAAAAAAAAAAAAAAAGTAAAACAGTGAAATTTTTTTGTTGCATCTAGTTTGTTCCATATTATCATTTAGGTGCCCATGAATGGTATTCCATCAAAATTTCTATAGAAGTGCCAAATTTTCTCCCGAAATTGCATACGACCGTGAATTTGCATGCTTATTTTTTTTCCATTGTGCTAATTATTTACTCCTTATTTCTAATTACTCTAGCTTAAGTATTATTGATTGAGTCTCCGTCATTACTATTCCTATTCGCGTTTTGTTTTCCGCCTGCCCTATATATATTATTATTGGGTCCGTTGTGTTCATGCTAGCTTGAGGACTACATTTGGTTTGTATTCTTGGATTGAGTGTGGTTCACATTTGAATTGAGGATGAACTCAAGAGTGGTAAAAGGCAGTGATTGTGAGCACAGTATCGGGTAAAAGCCATTAGAGTGCAAACACGAGTGGAGTGATATCATTCGAGTGTAAACACGTGAGATTTTGAGGATTTACATATTTGCTTTACTTTCTTGTTATTTCTAATCTATTTTCTTAGTGTTGAGATGGCAGGTCTAACCACTGAAGAAAAGCTTGAGGCTTTGGATAGGAAATTTACAGATATGATGGAGAACATGAATACTGCTTTGGAGAGATTGACCAAGAGTGTAGGGAGTATTCAAACTGGTAGCGGTCCTAGAGCACCACCACCTCAGAATGTACCACCACCTCATAATGTGCCACCTCGCCGTGTACCACCACAGTATGTACCACCAGATGAAGAAGAAGCTGAAAATGAGTTTGATGATTCTGATGGTTTTGATGATGTGGAGGAGAGATTTCAGCCTGGGCATGATAGGAGGCCTAATAGGAGGTTTGATAGGAGGAATGATAGGAGGGATAGACGGTTTGATGATAGAGGTGCATTTGATGCCAGAAGAGGGGATTATGATCAGAGAGGATATGGAAGGCGAGGAGATATAGATGGTGATCTAGGTAGCATCAAGATCAAGATACCAACATTCAAAGGCAAGAATGATCCTGAAGCTTATTTAGAATGGGAAAAGAAAATAGAATTGATTTTCAACTGTCATCACTACTCAGACGAGAAGAAGATCAGTCTGGCAGCAATTGAGTTTACCGATTATGCTATGATTTGGTGGGATCAACTTGTCTCTACTCGGAGGAGAAACTATGAGAGACCGGTTCAGACGTGGGCAGAACTTAGAGGTCTCATGAGAAAAAGATTTATACCCAGCCATTACTATATGGAGTTGTATCATAAACTACAACATCTGTATCAGGGGGCCAAGAGTGTTGAAGACTATTACACAGAGATGGAAGTTGCCATGATCAGGGCAAATGTAGTTGAGGATGCAGAAGCTACTATAGCACGGTTTCTAGGGGGCTTGAATAGAGAGATATCAAACATGGTGGAGTTGCATCACTGTGTTGATTTGGAGGATATGCTTCACATGGCTATCAAGGTAGAAAGGCAACTCAAGAAAATGTCAACATCCAGATTTGGTACTCAGGCTACTTCTGCATGGAAGGGAAAATGGGTTCCGAATGAGAAGCGGGATGGAGGCTTTGACAAGCCTAGAGGCAAGTTCAGTGGAGACTTTAATAAGCCTAGGGCCGAACCTAGTACCAAGGGTAAAGAGACTGCTGAATCGAGTAAACCTAGACCAAGACCTGACGGTACAACTATAAGAACTAAGGATGTCAAGTGTTTTAAATGTTTGGGCATGGGACACTATGCTTCAGAATGTCCCAATAGACGTACCTTAGTGATTGATAAGAAGAGTGGAGATGTGCACTCTACTGATAGTGAGGTTGATGATGAGATGCCAGAGTTGGAGGATGCTAGTGACCATGAGGGAGCTGCATACCCGCTGAATAACTTATCCTTAGTTGTCAAGCGTGCTTTGAGTGCACATGTTGTAGAGGATGAGAGTATGCAGCAGAGGGAGAACATATTCCATACTAGGTGTCGTGTGAATGGTAAGGGGTGTAGTATGATTATAGATGGGGGCAGTTGTACTAATGTTGCTAGCACAGCTTTGATTGAGCGATTGGGGTTGAGTTGCTTGAGACACCCGAAGCCTTACAAGTTGCAATGGTTAAATGATTGTGGGGAGATAAGTGTGACAAAGCAGGTTTTGTTGAGCTTTACCATTGAGCCATACACAGATGATGTCCTATGTGATGTGATACCGATGCATGCAGGACATATTCTTTTGGGTAGACCGTGACAGTTTGATAAGAAGGTTATTCATGATGGGTTCAAGAATAAATACTCTTTTCAGCATAAAGGAAAACCCATTACATTATACCCGCTTACACCTGCACAAGTCCATGAAGATCAGGTTAAGTTGCAACTTGAGCGTGACAAAGAGAGAGCGAAGGGAAACACCACCATGGGTGAGACTAGTGAGAGTGACATATCAGGTGAGAAAAATAAGGCCAAAGCCGTAGGAGTTCCCAAGGGGAGTGTGAGTGAACGTGAGGGGGAAATAAAAGGGAGAGTTAAAAAATGTTTTCTACATGGGTGAGGGTGAAGCGAGGAAAGCATTCAAGGCTAGCAAGCTCATGCTATTGTTAGTCTATAAAGAGCCTCATATTTATTTTACTAACACTAACCCTTTGCTTCCTGTGTCTATTTCATCTCTTTTGCAGGATTACTGTGACGTACTGACAGAGGACATACCTAGTGGGCTTCCACCTATTAGAGGTATCGAGCACCAGATAGACTTCATACCTGGAGCAGTCATTCCTAACAGACCGGCTTATAGGAGCAATCCCGAGGAGACAAATGAGCTACAAAGGCAAGTACGAGAGTTGATGGACAAGAGGTATGTCAGGGAAAGCATGAGTCCTTGTGCAGTACCAGTGATTCTAGTTCCTAAGAAAGATGGGACGTGGCGCATGTGCGTTGATTGCCGAGCTATCAACAATATTACGGTAAAGTATCGTCACCCCATTCCTAGACTAGATGACATGTTGGATGAATTGCATGGTTCCAAAATTTTTAGTAAGATTGATTTAAAGAGTGGATACCATCAAATTCGCATGAGAGAGGGAGATGAGTGGAAAACTGCATTTAAGACTAAGTATGGCTTGTATGAATGGTTAGTTATGCCATTTGGTCTTTCAAACGCACCTAGCACATTTATGAGATTGATGAATCATGTTATGCGTGCATTTTTAGGTAAGTTTGTTGTAGTTTATTTTGATGACATCTTAGTTTACAGTAAAACAGTAGATGAGCATGTTATGTATTTGAAGCATGTTCTTGATGTGTTAAGGCAAGAAAAACTGTATGCTAACTTTGATAAGTGCACTTTTTGTATGGATAGAATTGTCTTCCTTGGATTTGTTGTGAGTGCAGATGGCATCGAGGTAGATTTAGAAAAGGTGAAGGCAATTAAGGATTGGCCAACACCAACAACAGTGACAGAAGTCAGAAGCTTCCATGGATTAACAAGCTTCTACCGTAGATTTGTTAAAGACTTCAGTAGTATTGCAGCACCACTGACCGAAGTAGTGAAGAAGACTATTGGCTTCAAATGGGGTGAAGAGCAGGAGCGAGCATTCCAGGATCTGAAAATGAAGTTGTGCAGTGCACTAGTCTTGGCACTACCCAACTTTGAGAAGACATTTGAAATTGAGTGTGACGCATCCGGGATAGGCATTGGGGCTGTTCTTATGCAAGAAAAGCGACCAATAGCTTACTTTAGTGAGAAGCTAAATGGAGCAGTTTTGAGGTACCCCCACATATGACAAGGAGTTGTATGCGCTAGTGCGAGCCCTTGAGACTTGGCAGCATTATTTGTGGCCTCGAGAGTTTGTGATCCATACAGATCATTAATCATTGAAGCATCTGAAGGGACAACGTAAACTGAACAAACGACACGCAAAATGGTTAGAGTTTGTTGAGACATTTCCATATGTAATCTGCTACAAACAAGGTAAGGAAAACATTGTCGCCGATGCACTATCACGAAGGTATGCTTTACTTACTTCATTAAGTGCAAGAATGCTTGGGTTTGAATTTATTAAAGAACTTTATGCTAGTGATATTGACTTTAGTACTATCTATGCTGCATGTGAAAAGTCTGCTTTTAGTAAATTCTACCAACATGATGGGTTTCTGTTTAGGGAAAATAGATTATGCATTCCTGTTTGTAGTATGCGTGAATTGTTAGTGAGGGAAGCACATGAGGGAGGTTTAATGGGGCACTTTGGCATTACCAAAACCTTAGGGGTATTGAGTGAACATTTCTATTGGCCTAAAATGCGGAGAGATATTGAGCGTTTGTGTGATAAATGCTTAACTTGTAAACAGGCTAAATCTAAGGTTATGCCTCATGGGTTGTATACACCGTTGCCAATACCTAGTGAGCCATGGGTAGATGTATCGATGGACTTTATATTGGGTTTACCTAGGACTAGGAAGGGTAGAGATTCCATCTTTGTAGTGGTTGATAGGTTCAGTAAGATGACACACTTTATAGCATGTCATAAAACTGATGATGCCACTAACATTGCTGACTTGTTCTTTAGAGAAGTAGTACGACTCCATGGGATTCCACAGATGGGGTGAATTCCATTCGAACAGATTCCTAACCAGCTTGACTACTACACCATGAATCACCCAATCAAACATACACACAGGCGCATATTCCATATAAAATAAATTCAACACATAATTTCTCATACACAAGAACATACACGACAAACAATTCAAACATCATTCAAATACTCATATACATATATATGTTTCTAACATACGAATTTACATAATTATGAACTCAAATGGGAAATCTCTAACCATTCTCATATCTTTCAATACCGCTTAAACACCCTTAGTTTCAGAGTTTCCATATATTAATTTATGATACAGAAACTTATCAACTATACTTACCTATTCAGAAATAACTTGGCCTATACTCATTCCTAACTTAATTAACCAATCCAACCTTTAAAGCGACAATCGCATGTTCGAGCCAATAACAAACTCATCCATAAAAATGCCCACATACATATGTTAATACATACGTTGAAGTCATAACTTATCTCCTTTACCGATCTTTTATACCCAAATCACACATATCCTATCATCTCATACATATACAAATAAACGTTTATATACTTATACATATGTTTATGCAAATAATTATACATGCTTATTCATTTCCATACACGTATATATATTATTACCTATTCATAAACTTTTATATATCCATACATACACATAAATATTAAGCTCATTTCATGTCTCACTTATTATCATATCAATAATAAGGATCCATACATGTGGTAGTCGATTATTCTAGCCATACATAATCTCAAAATTTGTTCCCAAGAATATGCATTAACTATACTCTTATATCCTAACATATCAATCATCTATATACATGTATGTGTGTGCAATCAACATACGAATTCACCGATCTGAGTTCTCATTGCATGAGTTACTTATTTAGCTTCACGTTCACTCTAGGTTCTAGTCAACTCTGCCAAAAATAGCGAAGCACCGTTAGAATCATGACTTACTAAACTACGATAAAATCCTTGATCTTTCTGAAACAACCAAAGCAAATCATATTTCAATATTTTCAGTTTCAGTAATCCTAAAACATCATTAAAACAAACCCAAGTCATCAGTTAACTTAAATTTTGGTTTACGTATTTTTTGGAAATCTTCTAAAAATATTTTCGTAAATGATATGAAAGGGTTTTGAACCCTCTGAACCTACCAGATTTATCCAAACATATCTGTAATATCATAATCACATGCCTAAACTAAGTAGAATCAAATCAAATCCCATAAATCACCTTCCTAATTAAATTAAATCACATGCCTAAACTAAATAAAATCAAATCAAATCCCATAAATCCATTTCCTAAACTAAAATAATCCCCTTCCTAATTAAATAGATTTTTCCTTATGACACACTAATTAGAGATATTCCCATAATTACACGATATTTTTTCCCTTCCTGCACAATGACAATCTCAAATCCTCTCATACAAAAAGGACCTTAAACCAAACCCTTCACACCCCCCTAACCTAGCATTCACGCCTCTCATCTCTCTCCCTAAGATATTCATGCCCAAAGCACCCAGAGAAGCAGCCCCATTGCCGTGAAATATAACAGCAAATACAACCATCCTTTGCCGCAAACCAATAAAAAATAGCCCCTAAAATACCTCCTAAACCACTGAAAAAAGCCCCTGAAATACCCCATAATCCACTGAAAATAGCCCCTAAAACACCGATAATTACCAAAAAAACTGCACCTTAAAATCCATTTGCATTACCAAAAAATTTCACCTTAAAACACCACATAATTACCAAAAAACTACAACTTAAAATCCCTTTGCATTACCAAAAAATTGTACTCTAAAATAGCCCATAAACCACAAATAAACTGTACTTTAAAAAACCCCTTCATCAAAAAAAAAATTGAACTTTAAAATAGTCCTAAAATCACTAAAAACTGCAATAAAAACAGCAAAAATAGCAGCCCAAAATAGAGAAAACAGCAGCCTAAAACAGCGAGGCAACGAAGGAAAACAATGAACAAGTAAATCAGAAAAGTTATGGAGCATCAATCCTTCTGACAACCGCGTAAGGCACTTCCAAGAGACGACTTAAGAGGTTAGACCTGAGGGCACCCTTTTATCTATTCCAGTTCTTTTTCTCATTATTTATTATTATTTCTTCGCATGTGTATCTTTGATTTATGTATGTTGTGGCCATTAGATGAATGATTTTGTGTTATCACTCGTGGTAGATCGGATGGAAACCCAGATGTAAACTCCGTAGCCGAATCCTAATGGATGGTAGTGCGGTCTATACTTAGGAAAACACTCGTGCTTGTGTTTATGTGCTTATAAATGTTGTTTTTGTGATCCTGTTCAAGCGCGTTATCAAACCCTACATGAACGTATGCATTCCACATTGGCCCATTCAAACGCATTATCAAATGCTACTCGAACACGGGCATTATATTTATCGTTCAATCGCGTTTACGAACGCTATACGAATGCGCAGACACTGCACAGATTCCTTCATCATACTTAATGCATGCTTGTTTCTCTTAGTTATTCCTTTCCCGTCATATGTTTAGTTATTTCTCTTTAATTTTTATGCTTAAATAATTGTTGTGTATTTATGTTTCTGCATATATTTGTTGAATGCGTTCATGAGATTGTGTGCTTACCGTTGTATCAACTTACTTTTATACATACAAACTTAGATATGCGTGCGAATTTAGATATAGGTTGTATGCACACTTAGATATAGGTCGTTCTCGCGTTTGTAGGTTGCGTAGACTTGGTTAAATTATTGCACAAATCTTTTCATTACGAGTGGCATAAGTAAGGGACCATTCCAAACCCAACGGTTTGAGGTCTTCCCTTACGAGGGGCGAGTGCGGCCTTAAATTATTTTCCTAGTTCACACTGGATGGCGACTCCATTATTCTCTGATTTAGTCTCCCTTGGGCTATTCCGTACTCCCGACTAAGCAGCGAGCCAAGAACAACGCCATCAATTTTTGTGTTCTACAGTCTGGCGACTCCACTAGGGATAGAGAATCAGCCCCCAAATAATATCTTGTAATGATTGTGATTAGTGCTTTAGTTAACCATGTCTACTGTGGGTTGAAGGGGTTTAATCAAAGGCATTATTATAGCTTAGTAATGGTTTAGTGTCTTGCTTCATTCACTACATTTCTATCGCTGAAGGTAAAAGCTGTGAAGGCACCTAGATAATCATTCACTCAAAGCTTACTGTGATGGACTAATTTGTAGGACTTTTTGTTTATTTCGGTCACCAAGGCGTTAAGAGCCTAAGAGGCTTGGGTATTTAAGAGAGTTCGATCCACTCTCCCTCTGGGGAATCTATAATAGGAAATACATTTGATAGTCAATCACGCATCATAACTCGTTGGCACGTACCTTAGCGTATAAAAAATGGTGCGCTCACTCGGTCGCTCGAACCCTTGAGTGGGGAAACCTAGTTGTGGGTAACCCTTCACCGGCGAGAGCCTTTGTCTACACTCCCATAAACCCACATGTGAACCCTAGTTCTAGGACCAATAGAAACCATTCATTTATGCTTGTGTTTGGGACCATCGTCATTTGGATTCAGTTAGACCCTTTGTCATGAGGTATGAACTTGTTGGGCCATTTAAACTGGGAAGAGTTTGTGTCTTACGATAATTGGGCCAAAAGCTTCTAAAATACCGATGGGCTATTTTGCGTTTAGACCCCCTATCATTTGAAGCTGTTTAACCACATTATCACAAAAGTGTAAGCCTGTTGGGCCTTTTCAACTATGACGAATTTACACCTCGCAATGGTATGGTAGAATGCTATGAAATGATAATGGGACAAATCGTTTGAAAATCTTGACCGATTTATACATTCCATGCATCACACGCATACATGCTGACTCTTAGTTTTAAAAGACATCATAGATATCCGTTGGGTTAGGGAAGAAGGAAGACTCGTCAAAATGTCATTAGTGAACATGAGCGAATCAGTTAACGAGGGATCTCATATGGACCAGCTGGAAACTAGTCTCACCAAGGTTACCGAACAGTTGCAAGCTCTGATCGCCACTATGGCTAATATGGTTGTGCCCCATGCGGGGGGAGGCTTTGAGAATAAGAGTCTTTAGGACCCTCCGAACAGATTGAGTGATGATGTCCCTGTCTTCATTGATGACATGGCTGAGTATACCGCGGGAAGGGTAGCCGAGTCTCAGGATGAATTACATAAACTCCGAGATCAGGTAGAGTCAGTTACCCGTAAGATTTTGGGTAAACATGAAGATTTACTAGACTATGATGCGATGACTATCGAAGAGTAGCTGCCTTTGTAGTTCAGGATGCCCGACATAGCCAAGTTCAATGGGAATGGGGACCCGAGGGTCCATCTCCGACAGTATATTTCTGTGATGAGTTCAGTGGGTCTGTCGCAGTGTCAGGTTCAGAAGATGTTTGGAATTTCACTTGAAGGGGCACCCGTGGTGTGGTACCATGGCCTATAGAGGAAGGTCAATGATGATTGGAGGGCATTGGCATAGGCCTTTCTGAATCAGTATGTCACAGATCTTGAGATCGATTTATCACTTCGCGACTTGGAGAATACCAAACAGAAGCCGGAGGAGAGCTTCAAGGATTATGTGGACCGTTGGAGAAGCTAGCTTCTGAAAATGTAGACTCGACCCTCGGAGAATGATCAGATCAAGATGATCATCAAGGTTACCAAACCCCCTATTTATGGCAAGCTGAGGAGGATGACCTCTATGATTGGGGATTTTTGACAATTGAGGGAGACCGTTATGGACTTGAGGAGGAAGAAGCTGAGAACAGAAAGTTCTATGGCCAGAATAGAAGGACTATTAGGGGGACTTCTGAGACCAAACCCCATACTACTGAGATCGCTACCCTCAGAAACATGTGATTATCCAACCTTGGTAGGCCTCTGTCAAAGGTGCTTGAGAAGTTGAAAGGACAAGGATTCCTGGAACCTTTAGAACCTAGACCAATTCCAGACCCTGTGCCACACTACTTCGACTTAAACCAATACTGCCACCTTAGGCATGAGATCCAAAACCTCATTGACGCTTATAAGATACCCGATCTAGAAAAAAGAACAAACCAACACACATAGAAACCCTCTACCTAACTACCACTCTATTCCACCACCCACCTACATGATCAACTCTGGCCTACCCAAAACCTTTGCCCTCCAAACTCTCAACCACCAAGCTTCTCGTATGAGGATGGGGAATGACAGTAGCGAAGAATCGTAGGCGAAAGTAGAAGACAAGACTGCAGATGATGAAGTTATTTTCCCTGGTTTATTTGATTGCAATCCTGCATTTATTAATAATAAAGACATTGATTTGGCATACTTGTTTGAGTCTTTTGCTCAATAGTTAAACATGAGTCCGATGATGAAATTGTTTGCTGTAGGGTGAAACCTTGGAAACGATAAGTGCGAGAGGTACTCTCGTATGATATTTTTAGTAGATGATCTTGACTAGACTTACGAGCACTTAACTATAGGATCTTAGTAGTGAAAGCCTGAGTAGTCGGTAAGGTGACTAGTTGAAGAGAGTGTGGATTGACGAATGACCGATAGCTTAGATGTCCATCCTGACTTAGTTATATTACGATATATGGTATGGTTGGAAACCAAAAGAAAAGTCTCTAAAGAAGAAAATATAAACCACCTGTAACCGATAAGCGTAAAGCTACCCATGGACGAGTATTAGGACCACCATGAGGAGAAATACTACCTTAAAGGGTAGGTGTGTTGCAAAAAAAAAAGAAGGAGACAAAAAAGAGACAAAGAAAAGGAAAAGAAAATCATATCACTTTAAGTACGGAGAAGTAATTACAGAGCATGATCAAGACGTCTAGGTTGGTTTGACCCCTCGATCCCATTCTTTGAAACAAAATCAATGAGTTTTCTTACCCAAGGGTTGAGCTGTAAAAGAACCTTAGCACACAAACTTTGAGTCTGGTCCAGATCATTTATTCAAACGTTCGGATTTGAGTTATATCAAATACTTTGAAGATTCTTTGGTTTCGACACTAGGCATCCTTTGAGAGGGATAATATGTATAACCAATGAGACTATCTCGTAAGAGGCAATATTGTGTGTCGATATGGAACGTCAAACCATATGATCTACTTTGGCCAAGAGCAAGTGAAGAATGACAAAAAACTAGGCCAAGACCGGGGGCGACCGGTCCACCACCCCGCGAATAAGGGATATATTGAGAACATGTGCCATAAGATGAAAAAGAACTGAGCAATCACTGGAAAAGAACTTGCAGAAGGAAATTGTAAGCAGGCCTAGGAGGCGACCAAAGATAATTATAGGAAAAGGACACCGAGGAGCACAAGGAAGACCTAACCCAGCGGAATAGGAAACATATCCATGCATACATACATACATGTCACATGCACATAATTTGCTTCGTTTTTGTTCACAGGTTTTGAAGAAAAGCAACAAATACAAAACATTTGGGAACAAAACCCGCAACTCAATTTGGGAACAAGACCCACAATCGGGAACAAGACCCACAGCTCAATTTGGGAACAAGACCCACAATTAGGAACAAGACCCACAACTCAATTAGGGAATAAGACCCACAATCGGGAACAATACCCGCAGCTCAATTCGAGAATAAGACCCACAATTCAATTTGGGAACAAGACCCACAATCGGGAACAAGAACCGCAACTCAATTTGGAAACAAGACCCATAACTCAAATCGGGACAAGACCCTCATCTCAGATAGAGAACAGACCCTCATCTCAAATAGGAACAAGACGCACAACTCAACTAAATTCGGGAATAAGACCCACAACTCAACTAAATTTGGGAACAAGACCCACAACTCAAATCGGGAACAAGACCCTCATCTTAATTCGAGAACAAGACCTCATCATAATTCGGGAACAAGACCCTCATCTCAGATAGAGAACAAGACCCACAACTCAACTAAATTCGGGAACAAGACCCACAACTCAACTAAATTCGGGAACAAGACCCACAACTCAACTAAATTTAGGAACAAGACCCAAAACTCAAATCGGGAACGAGACCCTCATCTCAATTCGGGAATAAGACCCTCATCATATTCGGGAACAAGACCCTCATCACAATTTGGGAACAAGACCCTCATCTTAACACACTAATGGTTCAAGAATAGACCGCCTCATCACAATTTGGGAACATGACCCTCATCACCTCACAGTAACGGTTTGGAAATGGACCACTTCTTATCAGCTCAGCACGATAGTGATTCTTAGAGATCGCAACAGGCAAGTCAGGCAGCAACTAATGAGCCAGGTAAGTAAAAATACATTGCATAGCTTTATAGGATTGTCACTGTCACACACTGCACAGTCCCATCAAAGTGGGGGCGATTGTAGGCACTGTATTTTTACATATAAGTTCCGATGATGAGTCTCGTATGGAGGCACTCCTTTTTATGTTTTGGAAGTCGCGAGAAACGGACGTCGGAAGGAAAAAAGTCAGAAATCAATACCTTGTTGGATTTAGTTCATTTGCTTAGCTTCGGGTTTGCTCGTTGGACCTCTGTTTTAAAATTCATCCTTAGCCCAAACCCCCACAAGCCACACACCAAGCCCACACACCAGCAAGCCACACACCAAGCCCACCAAAGGAAACCAAATGCATGCCCAAACCCCATAATTCAAGCCCAAAGCCTTCCAAAATAACAAATTCACATATTAAATACATGTTGAAATCAAACAAAATTACCTTCCTAAATTAAAAGATCCAATCAAATCTCATAAATCACCTTCCTAATTAAATTAAATCACATGCCTAAACTAAATAGAATCAAATCAAATCCCATAAATCACCTTCCTAATTAAATTAAATCAAATGCCTATACTAAATAAAATCAAATCAAATCCCATAAATCCCTTTCCTAAAATAAAACAATCATCTTCCTAATTAAATAGATTTTTTCCTTATGACACACTAATTAGAGATATCCCCATAATTACATAATATTCTTTCCCTTCCTGCAAAATGACAACCTCAAATCCTCTACTATAAAAGGACATTAAACCAAACCCTTCACACCCCCTAGCCTAGCATTCACGCCTCTCCTCTCTCTCACTAAGACATTCACACCTAAAGCACCGAGAGAAACAGCCCCATTACCTTGAAATATAACAGCAAATACAACCATCCTTTGCCGCACATCCAACAAATAATAGCCCCTAAAATACTCCCTAAACAACTGAATAACATGCCCCTAGAATACCCCATAAACCACTGATTCTGCACCTTAAAATCTGTTTGCATTACCAAAAAACTGCACCTTAAAACACCCCCTGATTAACAAAAAACTGCACCTTAAAATCCCTTTGTATTACCAAAAAATTGCACTCTTGAACAACCCTTAAGCCGGAAAAAAACTACACTTTAAAATACCCATTCATCACAAAAAAAAACTGCACTTTAAAACCGTCCTAAAATCACCAAAAACTACAATGAAAATAGCAAAAATAACAGCCCAAAATAGAGAAAATAGCAGCCTAAAACAGCGAGGCAATGAAGGAAAACAATGAACCAGTAAATCGGAAAAGTTGTGAAGCATCAATCCTTTCGACAACCGTGTAACGCCCTTCTAAGAGACGTCTAAAGAGGTTAGACAAGACGGCACCCTTTTATCTATTCCCGTTCTTTTTCTCATTTTTTATTATTATTTCTTCACATGTGTATCTTTGATTTATGTATGTTGTGGCCATTGGATGAATGATTTTGTGTTATCCCTCGTGGTATATCAGATGGAAACCCAGACGTAAACTCCATAGCCGAATCCGAATGGACGGTAGTACGGTCTGTACTTGGGATACAACTCCACGTGCCGCTTGGGAAAACACTCGTTCTTGTGTTTATGTGCTTATAAATGATGTTTTTGTGATCCTGTTCGAGCGCGTTATCAAACGCTACACGAACGTATGCATTCTGCCTTGGCCCGTTCGAACGTGTTATCAAACGCTACTCAAACACGTGCATTTTGTTTACCGTTCGAACGCAATTACAAACACTACACGAACATGCACACACTGCACAGATTCCTTCATCATATTTAATGCATGCTTGTTTCTCTTAGTTATTCATTTCCCATCATGTGTTTAGTTATGAGATTGCATGTTTGCCGTTGCATCGACTTACTTTTATGCATGTAAACTTAGATATGCGCACGAATTTAGCTATAGGTTGTATGTACACTTAGATATAGGTCATTCTCACGTATGTAGGTTGTGTAGACTTGGTTAAATTATTGCACAAATCTTTTCATTGTGAGTGGCATAAGTAAGGGACCATTTCGAACCCAACGGTTTGAGGTCTTCCCTTGCGAGGGGTGAGTGCGGCCTTAAATCATTTTCCCATTTCACAATGGGTGGCGACACCATTATTTTCCGGTTTAGTCCCCTGTGGGTTATTCCTACTCCCGACTAGGCCGAGTGCCTAGAACAGCGTTGTCGATTTCTGTGTTCTACATTGGTAGTCTGTCAGATGCAAGGAGAATGAGAATTGAAGGAGGAGCTATTAAGACCCTACATTTTTCACCTCAGGAAGCTGGCACAGGCTATCCATGATTGTAAATTCTAGTATTTGCGGGAAGAGAATCAAATGTCAGACGCATTGGCTACCATAGCCGCAAGTTGGGAAAATCTAGAAAAGTTGGTGATGAGACCCCTAGTGTTGACAACAGCAAACAGACCCATTTACGAGATAGAAGAGATATTAGAAGTAGAAGTCGACGATGGGAAACCTTGGTACAATGATATTCAGAGATACTTGGGACGAGGGGAATTCCCAGAAGAAGCAAGTAGGAAAGCATGATAGCCATTCAGAAGTTGGCTTCCCAGTATATGAGTTTGAATGGAGAATGATACAAGAGACAAGCGAATAGCATCCAACTGAAGTGCTTAAGGAATGAAGAGGCTCAGATTTAATGGAAGAAATACACACCGGAGTATATAGATCGAACATGAACAGATTGAATTTGTCTCGTAAGATTGTAAGGCAAGGCTTCTACTGGTTGACCATGGAAGCTGACTGAAGCATTGTCACGATTGTCATACGCACGGTAACCTGAACCATTTACCGCACACGAAGTTGCATGGGCTATCGGAGCCGTGGCCTTTCTCAGCCTAGGGAATTGATATGATCAAAGAAATTCGACTACACGCATCGAAAGGACATCGCTTTATTGTAGTGGCAGTAGACTACTTTTCAAAATAGGTAGAAGCCGAGTCATTTCGTAGCGTTACAGCAAAGCAGATGGTAAATTTCATATCCTAGAACATCATATTCCGATACGGAATGCCGCATCACATAGTCACAGACAACAGTATCCAGTTTTAAGGATAAATAAAAGCATTGCTACAGAAGTATGGGATAGGACATCACAAGTCGTCACCTTACAGACCACAAGAAAATGGGGCAGTGGAAGCAGCGAATAAAATGATTAAGAAGATATTAGCCAAAATGACGGAGAGTTACAAAGATTGAGTGGATAAATAGCCATACGTCATGTGAGAGGTACAAATGTTCTGTGAGAACGGCAACATAAGCCATGCCTTACTCTTTGGTCTAAGGAATGGAAACATTATTACCAATGGAAGTTGAGATAAAATCCATGCGGTTACTAGCAGAGACAGAGTTACCTGAACAAGAATGGCCTCGTGGAGATTTAAACAGTTAGCATTGCTAGATGAGAAGAGAATGAAGTTCTTACATCATATGTAAATATACCAAAAGAGGTTGGCTCGGGCATTCAACAAGAAGGTGCGCCCTACCAAGATCAGAAAAGGGTGATTTGGTACTTAAGCAGTCAAAGCCATCGATAATAGACCCGAGAGGAAAGTTCAGACCCAATTGGGAAGGACCCTACATAGTGAAGAAAGTAATGGGAAACGAGGCAGTGAGACTGTCAGATTTAGAAAGAAACGAGTTCATCGACCAGTCAACGTGGACAGATTGAAACAATATTTTACCTAAAGGAAAGAAGACTGAGCGATAACTGGGAGAACTGGCGGAGGACCTAACCCAACAGAATAGGAAATTCATCCATGCATGCAGGCATACATGTAACGTACTTGCATTCTTTTTTATGTTTTACGAGATGTGCTCTCATATGATGTTCTGAGTGGTTGATCTCGGCTAGACTCGCGAGCACTTAATTATAGGATCTTAGCAGTAGAAGCCTGAGTAGTCTATAAGATAACTAGTTGAAGAGATGGCGGATCGGCGAATGACCGTTCGCTTAGATGTCCATCCTGAGTTACTTGCGTTATGATATGTGATATGGTTGGAAACAAAAGAAAAGTCTCTAAAGAAGAAAATGTAAACCACATATAACTGATAAGCGTGAAGCTACCCATGGGTGAGTATTAGGACCATCATGAGGAGAAATGCTACCTTAAAGGGAGGTGTGTTGATAAAAAAAGACGAATGAAAAGAAGAAGAAAGTCATATCATATTGAGTACGAGGAAGTAATTACAGAGCATGATCAAGACATCAAGGTTGGTTAGACTCACTAATCCCATTCTTCGAGAAAAAAATCATCGAGTTGGCTTACTTAAGGATCAAGCTGTAAAAGAACCTCGGCATACACACACTTTGAGTCTGGTTCAGATCATTTATTCAAACAGTCGGATCTGAGTTACATCGGATACTTTGAAGGCTCACTGGTTTTGACACTGGGCATCATTTGAGGGCAAAAATATGTATAACTATTGGGACCATCTCGTAAAGATTAGTACAGTATGTTGATACGGAACATCGTATCACGTGATCCGCTTTGATGTGGTGTAAGTAGTGAAGAGAAAAAAGATAAATCGAGTCTGGGGGCGACGAGCTTACCCTTTATCATACAGTAACGGTTCGGGAATGGACCACCTCACAGTAACGGTTCAGTAATGGACCACCTCACAGTAACGATTCGAGAATGGACTACCTCACTGTAACGATTCGGGAATGGACCACCTCACAATAAAGGTTCGGGAATTGACCACCTGTTGGAGAGTTATGACCCATAGCGTCACTATTTGTACAGATCATGGTGTTGTTGTACAAATTAACTATGTGACAAAGGAGATTGCTCTCTTATCATTTGTGATTAGATCACCTAGATGTATAAATGATAGGAGGTCCTTATGATTATTCCTGGATTGAGAATGATATGAGACAGTATCAGTCCACGAAGGATAAATCAGTAAATATCCATAGTTAGAGTATTATCGAGATTGGACATCGATAAATGCGTAAAAGACTAGTATTACACTTGTGCGTGTTGTCAGGGCATAACGTCATAGTTCTCATATATTTGGGTATATGATACTCATGCAAGTGTAATAGGAGGTTTTGTTTTACCGATGGTACGGAAAACAGATTTTCTCTGGATAGACTCCCTTGGAATTGCATTGGTAGTATGACTATATGTCTATGGAAGTCCGAAATTATGGCAGGTGTATTTGGTCTTAACCTGAGACTTACACCGCTAATACTTGCAACAATCAATATGCTTTGGTTTTGGTCATCCAGGGCTTTAACAGGTTCTGTGTACGCCTCTGCTGGGTATGTTAAGAATCGTAGTGTATTGGGTGTGATGTCAACTCGGAAGTGTCACTCCAGTTATATGGAGATGATGATCGCACAGGGATACAGAACTGGTTCTCTAAAGGGTTGCAACCATCGGGATAATATGACTTGGTCATGATTATCTGATTATAAAGAGACTAGTTATTCGTCATCCGATATATGCTTCGTACGGGGCAAACACTGAACCAGCCCCAGGCCTTACATGTGATCATTCGATACTGGATCGATATACGCAATATCACGTATACTACGCCTGATACAGATCACTATATTCATGTAATGATATTTCTAGAGAATTGGGTAGGCATGGCGCTTTGCTAGAAGCCAACCTTGTCTTGTAAATCGGTACAAACGTAGTATGAGGTACTTACATGTTCTGATAGTCCGACGACCCGATTTACTACCAACATATCTGGGGATCTCATGGGGTCGCTTCACGAAGATTCACCGATGACGTATGACTCGTACTTTAATTAATCTGGGATTAATTAGAAGAGAGAGAAAATTAATCTGGGATTAATTATGGAGATATTTTATCTGGGATAAAATGTCATTTAAAGAGAGAGAATGATTAATTTGGAATTAATCAATAAATTAATATATTCGATATATTAAATAAAATTGGATTTCGACGCGGAATTAAAATTAGATTTTAATTCGGGTGAACGAGTTAATTTAGAATTAATTCGTTAGCGACGTGAATAGTAATTATGCTAGGCATGATTATTTAATTAAATTAGATTTAATTACGACGCAACAGAAAATTCGTTAATTTGGAATTAACGAACATGAGCCCGAGATTGTTTGCGAGCACATTTGCATTTTCAATTCGAGTGTGGCATGTAAGTCAAATCAAGTGTCAAATCGCTAGTCGCATCTAGCGTCACATCATGCGTCAATCAAGTGATAGATGTCTTTCACTTTGAGTGATTGACACTAGTCACTATTCATGATTGATGGAGTTGATGTTGGTGGTTGTAGCCTTTATTGTTTGACTTATTGAAAGCAAATAAATTGGAAAATTAATTTATTAATTGGTAAAGTGTATTAGATACACAATTTGGCATCCAAAACACTTATCTCTCTTCTCTTTCTTCTCTTCCTATTCACGCCCAAAGTGGGCTGTTCTTGAGCTTCTGGTTTGATTACTGTCGTGAGCAGTAAGAGAAGAAATGGAATGATTTTATTGCAAAATCAAAGTGCTAGCACACTCCGGAGTTGTCCATAGGTGATAGGGAAACCCACCCGTGTGCTTGGAATGATTTGACGAAGTTGATCCAAAATTGAAAATGGAGGACACCATTGCTGCTCACTGCCGTGAGCCTTGGAGGGCAGAAAATGATTTTTTGTTCGTTGTCGCATCGCTTAACCGCTCGATGTAAGTATTCCGCAACTTCCTCGTTTGTATTCACATGTATTTCATTTCTTATTATTCGAACCTTGGGACCGTAGAACTCCAACAATGGTATCAGAGCGGAGTAAAAGCATGAAAATGAAATAGGGCTTAAAATTTGGGTAAAATATGTTTGAGCATGATTTTATGAGTTGGATGAATGAGTATGCTTAAATATGCTTTAATTGAGGATTAATTGGATCAATTTGACAAAATGTTGTTTGGAACAAATTTGCCCAAATATCTTTGCTTGGCCGAATTGATATTAGCCCTAAAAGTCTTGGATTTTTTATTTTGATTTATTGGATGAGTTAGAATCAATTGGTTATTGTTTATTTAATGTTCAATCGGATTTAATTGGATTGAATTCGAACTGGACATAAAATGCCCAACATGGCCGAGACTTCAAAGCATGTAATTGGGTTTGATTTTTGATCATTTTGTTGGACATGTGATAATGAAAATGAGCATGATTAATTAGGCTAATCGATGTTTTAGAAAGGTTGATTTAGGTAATTAATTGTGCAATACACTTTAGAATTAATTAGATTATGAAATTAGACTTTTATGATTTAATTAATTGGGCTTGAATTGGATTTGGGCTTGAAATATTGTAATTGGGCTTTAATGGGCTTGGTTGTACCAAGTTGGGTTTAGGCTAAATTGGTTGGATCCAATTGGGCCCAAAACCACTTCCATTAAATCCAAATGCGACTATTGGGCCTTTAAAGTTTAATTGGGCCTAATGGGCCGAAATTGATTTCTAGGCTTATGGGGTTACTCTTTCATTGGGCTTTGGTTGCCGAAGCCCACGCCTTAAGAAATTAATTGAAAGCTCATTGGACTTTAATTGAACGTCATTGGATGTTAATCGGGCTTTGAGACCCGTAACGATTAAATTTGGAATTTAAGTCGTAAAGGTTCCTTAATAAAGTGTAGTAGTTAATTTGGAATTAAATAAGCGAAATAGTATTAATACAAATTGAATTAGATTTAATTATGTAGTTTAATTTAATTCGAGAATTCGTACTTTGAGTACTTATTCGAAAAAGAAGTTTGACTCACGCAAAATCAAATCGTTGTTTGAACATTGGATGGTCATTAATTATCAGATTAATTAATTTGATTAGATTGATTGATAACATGCTTGTGTGAATACATGTTGCGATGCATGAATTATGTATATCGGATGGATATTAGATGGGTGGGGCAATTTTAGAAATTGTTGTAATAAATTCGAAATTTATTAATTGGACCTGCGTGTCCAGCCTTATTACCTCCTTATTCTTTGTATTCTCTTCTCACATATTCCCCTCAATGTAAATGAGGTTTCTTTAGAAGTGTAGTGTAACAGGTAGAAGTAATACATGTGCTAGCGGGAGAGAGAAAGTGAGAGATTTGATCTAGGATCAATGTGTAAAGTATCCATCCGTTATCGTTATTATTTTATTATACGCGCTTTATTATGTGTTTAGAATGCATGTTTAAGGGTGTATGATGATGAGACCATAACAAAGATAATAAATTGGTTGCCAATTTGCACGCGAAAAACCCTCACAAATATTAAGCTTTTTTTCCTTCCATTGAGTAATTCTCACTCAAGATCCAAGACTGGCATTGGCTTGTTGGCTGAAGTCAAGGCCTTTGTCTGTCGAGGATGTGTTTGAATCACCAGAGCTTTGTTCCATATCGGTGTCTTGCCCAAGTTGTGGTTGTTGGCCAAAGTCAAGACCACTTCTTGTCCATTGACATTGATTATGAAGCTTTCCATGGTCAATGGGTCACGCTTAACTGGGATCACTAAGTTTGTTGTGCCAAAGCCAAGGCTTAGTTGATTCAGAGGAAAAAGGTTAGGTAATTGTAGGACACAGAACTTGGGCGACACATGCTGTTCTAGACTCAGTGCCTAGTTGAGAGTACGGATTAGTCCACGGGGAACTAAGCCGGAGAATAATAGAGTCGCCACCCGGTGTGAACCGGGACAAAGATTTAAGGCCGCACTCACCCCTCGCAAGGGAAGACCTCAAACCGTTGGGTTCGGAATGGTCACTTACTTATGTCATTGTGACAATATAATTTGTGCAATAGATCAACCGCATCTACTCAATAATCATGTTCAAAGGTCACTTAGATCTAATATTCTTCCGCTAAATAAATCCTAATCTAATTTTGCATGCTTGAAAGTAAGTCTTTAAACAATAAACACGCAATATCACACATCGAACACATTGAGCCATCAAACCAACATGAACAGATAATTACTTAAACATGAATATAAACTAAACTAAACATCATGCATAACGAGTAAAGAAACAACATGCCTAAATAACGTAATCATGCTTTAAAACTAAATAACGAAGCTAAATTAAATCATGCTTAAAACAATAAATAAACAACCTATAAACTATGTCATGCTTAAATACAAATTTGGATGGAATGAGACATATGTCTCTTAAGTGGTACGTGGCGTTGTATCCTGAGTGCAGACCATACTACCGTCCATTCGGAATCGGCTATGGAATTTACGTCCGGGTTTCCATCCGATATACCACAAAAGGGAACACATGTCCCATCCATCCAACAATCAAATCATGCCTCAAACGACTCTTATGCAATTATATATCAAAAATAAATAAAATAAAAATAAAGAAGATAAGTAAAAAGGTGCCCTCAGGTCTAACCTATTTAGTCGATTTTTGGAAGTGCGTTCCAAATCTGTTGGAAGGGCGAATGATCCAATACCTTTCCGATTTGTTTACTCAATGTTTTTCCTCGTTATTTTGATGCTTGGGCTGCTGTTTTAAGTCCGTTTCGCTGCTGCGTTTCAGGTCGCTATTTAGGTCGTTTAGTGGATTGTTTTGGGTGATTTTGATGGCTTAGGGGGTTGCGTTTTTTAAGGGTTTCTTAGGGAAACTTTATGGAGATTTTTGGGATGGTTTCTAGGTGATTTTAGGGCTATTTTTCTGGCTTAACTCACTGCCAAAACGAACCAGAACAGTGAGCTAAGTTGCGGCAGTTCATGGTGCAGTGGGGGCATTTTTGGGGCTGTTTTGGGCGCACAATTGGGGCTGTATTTGGGGGTGTTTTACGGAACTTGAGGGCTGTGAATAAGGCTTATTTTAGTGTGTTTTGGGGCTGAGGATGGTGGTTAAAATTCGGCAATGGAGGGCTATGAAAAGAGGCTTGGGCGTGAAGGGTATTGATGAAGGGTGTGAAGGTGCGGCAATGGTAGGTTTCCTTGCTTGGTGGTGTGGCAATGAGGGCTTCAATGGGATGCTTGGACGTGCAATGAAGGCTTAAGGGAGTGCTTTAGCCGTGTGAAAGAGGTATATGAGCTAGGGTTGTGAATGGTGGTGATGGGTCCTTTTTATAGGCAAATGAGAGAAGACTTTCCTAATCCGATTAGGAATAGGATTTCTATTGATGGTGACATCTCCTTAATAAGGAATAGATCTGCTTATTTGGGGTGGTGATTGGATTTTATTTGGTAGGGATTTGATTTGATTTCTTTTATTTAGGTAAGAATTTTGCAAGATTTAAACATGTGATAAATATGCATTTACTTAAATTAGAAGGCATTTGGGCGTGAATCACATCCCCTGGGCGTGGACTTGATTTGACTTGATGGGCTTGGGTATTTTAGGTTTGGTTTGGGCTTGGTAAGTGGTCTATGGGGGTTTTGGGCCTAAGATAAGCTTTGAAACGGAAGTCCAACATGCAATCGAAGCTAAACAACTTGGATAAATCCACCAAAAATTCTGTTTTCCAACTTTACCCTTCCAACGTCCATTTCCCGCGGCTTTCATGACTAAAGAGGTAGTTTTCTCCATACGAGACTCATCATCGGGCTGATATGCAAAAATGCAATGCCTACAGTAATATATTGGATATATTGGCATAAATAAGATATATGTTTCAGACTTGGATGTCCCCCTACCGGATCTAGGAATTAGATGAGATCCAATCGATCTTAGAAATCTACATAGTTAATTATCATATAATTTATTGGCTAAAGTCAAGATTGTGTGATATTTAACGGGATCCTAGCCCACTAGGAAATACGATTTCCCGAGTACTCGACAGAGGGTTAGAGGCTCGCCGAAAAATAGTGGGAGGTAAGAATTGAATTTGCAATATTCGTTTAATTACTTGCCATACGCGCTCAAATCAAATATCATTCGTCAAATAAATTAAATGTTCGTTGAACTTATAATTAATCGTTATTTTGAAACAGTTGGACTGTATTCAAACTATTCATTTATAGTTGATTTTATAATTGGATTATAGTAATCAATATAATTGATTTTAATCTATTAAATTATAGTTGATTAAATAGTTGGACTATTGTAATCATTATAATAAATAGTACCAAAATCGTTGATTAAATAGTTGGACTATTGAGATCAGATAAAATTGAAAGATTGACGTTTAATACATAATCCTAGGGAAAATGTATTTAAATGGTTTAATTTTCAAATTGGGAATAAATTTCAGGACGGTCCTGGAAAAATAATAAGTTACTTTATTTGATAAAATAACATATTATGCCTAAAGCTCGGAGTTAAGCAAACAGTCGAGCATAATCTTTAGATGATTTATGTGATGATAACTTTAGTGCTTAATCCATTAAGCTTGTCGCAGTAGACTCCTTAATTTCTGAATCAGAACTAAGGATTAGATCCTTAAAGTATGCTAATGAAATTGAAGGATCTTCATAAATCTATGTTTAGATTTTAAAAGTACTAAATTGCAATAAATAACTCTTGGAGAGTTAATGACTATTCTCAAGGAGACACAGTCAAAGTTTGCAATTAGGCAAGTTATGCAAAGCGCACCTTACTTCTATATTCTACATGGCCAAGGCTTGGCCAAAGGCTACTAGAATGTTGAAAAGGGCAAAGGCAAAATCATTATAATCTTCTGGGAAGATAAAAGACATATCCCAAAATGTCTGCTTAAATTGTGGCAAACAGGATCGCGGAAGCGTGACTACCGTTTGGACAAAGCAGACATGAAGGAATTGAAGAAGAGCAAGGCTCCGACTTCAAATATGTTTGTCAACATTATGTTCACTACTAGTATTAAAATTGGATTTTAAATACTTAGTGTGGTACATAAATATGTACTGATGTGCAGAATCTGCTGTGAGCATGATAGTGACTTCAGTTGAGATTAATCTGCGAATTGAAAACGGGACGAAAGTCACTGTTTTAAGCGTAGATACCTAAGTTTGGGAACTACCCTCGGGTGTGTACCTAAATTATGAAACGTTATAATGTAACTAGTTTGACTAGATACATTATCTCTATATCAATGTTTAACCCGCTGTGGGTGAGCCTTTATATTCTAGAACACTAAAGTGTTTCATTATATAAAAATGATATTGAGATGTACACATTAGATGTGAATAACAGTATTTATATTTTGAATATAAATAAATCTCAAACATATAGCATGACAAACAAATAGCTCAAACTGATTTGATCAGAAGAAACCTATTGTGGCATTAATGTCTGGGACACAACTAAAACAAGAATCGTATATCCACACTTTTGAAGAGTGGGTACTCGGACTGATTTGATTCCAATCAAATAAAGTCTACGAATCTAGTTTATTGGACAAAGTGCCTAAAACACTATTTACTTGGTAAAAATGTAAATGCCACCGACTTGTTAGCCCTAGTTCATAGTGAAGCAAGTGGGCCCATGTCTAGCTAGGCTAGATGTGGATATGAATATTCCGTGACCTATATGGATGTGGCATCGTGTTATGGTTATGTGTTTCTTTTAGAACACAAATCAGAAACTTTTAAAATTTCGACACGAAATAGACAAACAGATTGGCTAAAGTATTAAAACGTCACAGTACGACCGTAATGGATAATACTTAAGCAATAAGTTTCTAATATACTTGAAAGAGTATTGTATTCTTTCAAATGAGGACTCCTCACGGAACACGTCAATTTGATGATGTGTTCGAAGTGAGTAACCAAATTTTGTTAGACATAATAAGGTTAATTATGAGTCGCTCTGAGCTGCCTTTTCCTTTAACGGATAAGGATTAACAGTGCATAACTTATTTTGAATAAGGTTGCATTAAAATCTGTTTGACAGATTTCATATTAGATATGAACGGGAAATAAACCGGGTTTCTCATTCCTGATAATTTGGGTATGCTAGACATAAGTTTGGATGATACCAAACTAGAACCCAAATTGGATAAGTGTCAATTATAGGTTATCCTAGGGATACCATAAGTATAATACTTATACATCTCACCAGAGAACAATGTAATTGTTGCTCGCCATGCCATTTTCCTAAGAGGAATACCGATATGCAGTGGTAAGTGGGAGGATAGTAAAACTTGATGAAAATCAGAGTAATACTGTCAAGGCACCGATTCCTAAAGGAACACAAACAGTTCATCAAGGATGAAACTGTACCAGTAATCTTCGAATACACAAGAACTGTGTAGATCGGAGAGAGTCAGAAGACAACCTGGGGTATAGGTTTCTGATCTCACCTCATAAAGATGTCTATCTTATTGAGGTATACCAACTGACTACGTATGAGGAAGTGATACAGGATATCGACTCCCTATAATGACAAAGTGTCATGAATCCGAAATAGATTCCATGTATATCAACTATGTTTAGATACTAGTTGATGTACAGCAAGACATTGTGCCTATTGGTACTATATAAGTCTTCAAGGAAGACATACATGGATGGCAACATACCAACGTACAAAGCTAGGCTTGTAACGGAAATGTATCGTTATCGATATTGTGTTCATTACGATTCAACCTTTTAACTGTTGCCATGGTAAATCCATTTGGATAATGCTTACTAAAGCTGCATGTTTCATTTATGAAATATGACAGCAGAACGTCAAAATCGCTTTCCTTAAGCGGAAACCTTTTGGAGGATGTTTTCAACATCCTGACGGTTTTGTCGTACCAAAACAAGCAAACAAGGTTTGCAGGTTATTCGATCCATGTTTGGATTGAAGCAAGCATTGAATTCTTGGAATTACCGTTTTGATGTAATCATAATGGTGTATGATTTGATTCAAAACGAATATGATTCTTGTGTATATAAAGAGGTTAGTGGGAGCGCACTGACAGTGGCTGTCCTATAAATAATGATAATATGTCATTTCTTGGAAATGATATTCCCATAAAAATACAATCGGTGAAAGCTAGGCTTTCGAGAAAACTCTCCGAGAAACTCATACATTGAAAAATGTACATGACCTGGTGTCTCATACGCTTTGAGCATATGGATTCACAAACAGGTCAATCCAAGTGAAATCACTGGATTGAGGTTAAGAACATCTGTTAGTATCTTAGAGAACTAAGGATGTTGTCTTAATCTGTGGAGAAGGACGCAAACGGTACTATACAGTTTGAATAACGGTATAGTGAGCTGGAAATCTTCCAAGCAAGATACTGTTACGGAATAAACAGTAAATACGGGTTATTGCTACAGCTGAGGCAGCAATAGAAGTCATCTGGGTCAATAACAAATCTAATTAGATTAGATATAGTTCTGTTAGCAGCTGAGCTAGGAGTCAGCACAGACTAAAGAATTAATGGTCTCATCAACGATCCAGATATATACTTCGACTTTTCATCTGATTCGTTCGGATCATACATCGTGGCGATGTGATGATCGTATAAATCGCATCAGACGATGATCATGCAAATCCACTGACGAAAGCTTTCCTCAGTAATTTGAGCCAACCGTACATAGTTCGGGTGTCAAGCACTCGAGTGACTGGCTATAGGCCAAGTGGGAGATTGTTGGACAATTATGACCCATAGCGTCACTATTTGTACAGATCATGGTGTTGTTGTATAAATTAACTATGTGACAAAGGAGATACCAACCTGGGGTATGGGTTTCTGATCTTACCTCATAAAGATGTCAATCTTTTAGGAAATACCAACTGACTACGTATGAGGAAGTGATACAAGGTATCGACTCCCTATTATGGAAAAGTGTCATGAATCCGAAATAGATTCCATGTATATCAACTTAGTTTGGACACTAGTTGATGTACTGCAAGGCATTATGCCTATTGGTACTATATAAGTCTTCAAGGAAGAAATACATGGATGGCAACATACCAACGTACTAAGCTAGGCTTGTAGCGGAAAGGTATCGTTATCAACATTGTGATTGATTACGATGAAATCTTTTACATGTTGCCACGGTAAATCCATTTGGATAATGCTTGCTGATGCTATATGTTTCATTTATGAAATATGGCAGCTGAACGGGAAAATCACTTTCCTTAAACGGAAACCTTTTGGAGGATGTTTAAAACATATTGATGATGTTGTCGTACCAAAACTAGCAAACAAGTTTTGCAGGTTATTCGATCAATGGATGGATTGAAGCAAGCATTGGGTTCTTGGAACTATCGCTTTGATGTAATTATAATAGTTTATGATTTAATTCAAAAAATGAAAATGATTCTTGTCTATATAAGGAGGTTAGTGGGAGTGCAGTGACAGTGGCTGTCCTATAAATAATGATAACATGTCATTTATTGGAAATGATATTCCCATAAAATAATCGGTGAAAGCTTGGCTTTCATAAAAATTCTCTGTAGAATTCTTGGAAAAACAACCTTTATTCTAGGAATAAAGATCTACTGGGATAGATTTATAGTTGTTGACACTCTCCGAGAACTTCGTACGTTGAAAAAAGTACATGACCTGATGTCTCATACGATTTGAGCATATGGATTCACAAAATAGGCCAATCCATGTGATAGTCACTGGATTGATGTATAGAACATTCTTAATATCTTAGAGAACTAAGGATACTGTCTTATTCTATAGAGAATGAGAACTTGAAGTGACTGGGATCACTGCTGCAAGTTTCCTAACCGATAAAAATGACTATAAGTCGCAAACGATACTATACAGTTTGAATAACGGTACAGTAAGCTGGAAATCTTCCATACAAGATATTGTTACCGTATAAAACAACAAATGCGGGTTATTGCTGCATCTGAGGCAGCAATAGAAACCATTTGGGTCGATAATAAATCTAATTAGACTAGATATAGTTCTGTTAGTAGCTGAGCTAGACATCAGCACAGGCTAAAGAATTAATGGTCTCATCAATGATCCAGATATATACTTCGATACTCATCTGATTTGTTTGGATCATACATCATGGCGATGTGATGATCGTATAAATCGCATCAGATTTAAATCCGCTCACGAAAGTACTTTCTCAGCAATTTGAGCCAACCGTACATAGTTCGGGTGTCAGACACTCGAGTGACTGGCTATAGGCCAAGTGGGAGATTGTTGGACAGTTATGACCTATAGCGTCACTATTTGTACAGATCATGGTGTTGTTGTACAAATTAACTATGTGACAAAGGAGATTGCTCTCTTATCATTTGTGATTAGATCACCTAGATGTATAAATGATGAGAGGTCCCTATGATTTGTTCCTGGAAGGAGAATGATATGAGACAGTATCAGTCCATGAAGGATAAATCATTAAATATCCCTAGTCAGAGTATTATCAGGATTGGACATCGATAAAGGCGTAAAAGACTAGTATTACACTTGTGCGCGTTGTGAGGACATAACATCATAGTTCTCATATATTTGGTTATAGGATACTCATGCAAGTGTAATATGAGGTTATGTTTTACCGATGGTATGGAAAACAGCTTCGCTCTGGATAGACCCCTTCGGAATTCCATTGGTAGTATGACTATGTGTCTTTGGAAGTCCGAAATCAGGGTAGGTGTATTTGGTCTTAACTTGAGACTTGCACCGCTAATACTTGCGACAATCAATATGCTTTGGTTTTGGTCATCCAGGGCTTTAACAGGTTCTGTGTACACCTATGCTAGGTATATTGAGAATCGTAGTGTATTAGGTGTGATGTCAAGACGGAAGTGTCACTCCAGTCATATGGAGATGATGATTGCGCAAGGATACAAAACTGGTTCTCTAAAGGGTTGCAACCAACGTGATAATATGACTTGGTCATGATTATCCAATTAAAAAGAGACTAGTTGCTCTTCATTCGATATATGCTTCGTACGGGGCAGACACTCAACCAACCCCAGGCCTTGCATGTGATCATCCGATACTGGATCGATATATGTAATACCATGTATACTACACCTGATACATATCACTATATTCCTGTAAGGATATTTCTGGAGAATTGGGTAGGCATGGCGCTTTGCTAGAAGCCAACCTTGTCTTGTAAATTAATACAAACATAGTACGAGGTACTTACGTGTTCAGATAGTCCGATGACCCGATTTACTGCCAACATATCTGGGGATCTCATGGGTCGCTTCTCGAAGATTCACCGATGACGTATGACTCGCACTTTAATTAATCTGGGATTAATTAGAAGAGAGAGAAAATTAATCTGGGATTAATTATGGAGATATTTTATCTGGGATAAAATGTCATTTAAAGAGAGAGAACGATTAATTTGGAATTAATCGATAAATTAATATATTCGATATATTAAATGAAATTGGATTTCGACACGGAATTAAAATTAGATTTTAATTCGGGCAAACGAGTTAATTTAGAATTAATTCGTTAGCAACGTGAATAGTAATTATGCTAGACATGATTATTTAATTAAATTACATTTAATTACGACGCAACAGAAAATTCGTTAATTTAGAATTAACAAATCTGAGTCCGAGATTGTTTGCGAGCGTATTCACATTTTGAATTTGAGTGCGGCACGTAAGTCAAATCAATCGTCAAATTGCTAGTTGCATCTAGCGTCACATCATGCGTCAATCAAGTGATAGATATCTTTCACTTTGAGTGATTGACACTAGTCACTATTCATGATTGATGGAGTTGATGTTGGTGGTTGTACCCTTTATTGTTTGACTTTTTGAAAGCAAATAAATTGGCAAATTAATTTATTAATTGGTAAAGTGTATTAGGTACACAATTTGGCAACCAAAACACTTGTCTCTCTTCTCTTTCTTCTCTTCCCATTCAGGCCCAAAGTGTGATGTTCTTGAGCATCTGGTTTGCTCACTGCCGTGAGCAGTAAGAGAAGAAATGGAATGATTTTGTTGCAAAATCAAAGTGCTAGCACACTCCGGAGTTGTCCGTAGGTGATAGGGAAACCCACATGTGTGCTTGGAACAATTTGTCGAAGCTTGGAGCTTGACGAAGTTGATCCAAAACTGAAAATGGAGGACACCATTACTGCTCACTGCCGTGAGTCTTGGAGAGTAGAAAATGATTTTTTGTTCGTTGCCGCATCGCTCAACCGCTTGATGTAAGTATTCCGTAACTTCCTCGTATATATTCACATGTATTTCATTGCTTATTATTCGATCCTTGGGACCGTAGAACTCCAACACCACCTCATTGTAACGGTTCGAGAATAGACCACCTCACAGTAACGGTTCATGAATGGACCACCTTACAGTAATGGTTCAGGAATAAACCACCTCATATCAGCTCAGCTAGGTAGTGATTCCTAGAAATAGCAATATCTTGCAGGGATGAACCTTGGGGTCGAAGCACCTCGTCACCATATCAGCTCAAACCGGTAGTGATTTCTAGAGATCGCAGCATATTACAGGGATAAACCTTGGGGTCGAAGCACCTCGCCATCATATCAGCTCAGTCCGGTAGTGATTCCTAAAGATCGCAGCATCTTGCAGGGATGAACCTTGGGGTCAAAGCACCTCACCACCATGTCAACTCAGTTCGAAGCAACAGGCAAGTGAGACAGCAGCTGGCGAGCCAAGTAAGTAAAAATGCATTGCATAACTTTGATAGGATTGTCACTGTCATACATACAAAAGTCCCATCAAAGTGGAGGCGACTGTAGGCACTATATTTTTACATAAGTCCCGATGATGAGCTTCATTTGGAGGCAGTAGCCTTTAAGTTACGGAAGTCACGGGAAACAGATGTCGGAAGGGAAAACTAAATACCTTGCTCGTTTTCATTCATTTGCATACCCTCGGTTTCACTCGATTAATCTCTGTTTTAACTGTCAGACTCGTCCCAAAAATCCCTGCATCCCAAACCAAGCCACAAACCAAGCCCACACACCACCAAGACACACGCCCAAGCCCAGCAAAGAGCCATCCCACATACCACCAAGCCATACACCCAAGCCCACCAAAGAGCCATCCCACACGCCCACTAGCCTCCAAGCCCAATCCAAAAAATATCCAACACATTAAAAACATGTTAAAATCCAAACAAATCACCTTCCTAAATTGAATTGATCTTTTCCTTATAACGCACTAATTGAAGATAGCCCCCATGATTGCATGATTACTTTCCTACATAAATAAGGACAACCTTAACCCTTCTTATTAAAAGGAGCACAAACCAAACCCTGAACCCCCTAGCACATTCACGCCTAAGACATAAAAAATAATAGCCCTCCATTGTCGTGAGAGCTGTAATACCAGATCAGTCCTCCATCACCGTAGAAATAGTCCACCAAACACCCTTCAATCACCGAAACCAGCAAGCCCTGAACCCTCTCAATCTACCGCAAACCAGTCCCTAAAATAACCTTCTATCACCGAAAACTACAGCCCTAAAAACCCCATTGCATTGCAATGAAACAATCCCTAAACCCCCCCTCCGTATTGTCGTGAAACGGCCTCTAAATACCGTATAAATAGCAGCCCAAATAGCCTTTAAATACCGTGCAAATAACAGCCCGAACAGCCTCTCAATACCGTACAAACACAGCCCCAAACCGTACCCTTAAACCACCAAAAATAGTCCCCAAATTGCACCCTTAAACCACCAAAAACAGTCCCCAAATTGCACTCTTAAACCACCAAAAATAGTCCCCTAAACCACCAAAAACATTACAACCAAAACAGTCCCCAAACCGCAAAAACAATCACCCAAAACAGCCCTAAATTACCACAAACAGTAACCAAAAACAACGACCAGGAACAACAATAAAAACAGAGAAAATAACAGCCCAAAACAGTGAAGCAATGAAGGAAAATATTGAACTAGTGAACATGAGGAGTTGCGGAGCATTAACCCTTCTGATGGCCGTCTAATACACTTCCAATAGGCGACTTAAAAGGTAAAATCTGAGAGAACCATTTTATTTACTCTCGTTCATCTTTTTTAATTATTTATTAGTATTTCTTCGCAGGCGTATTGTTGTTTTATGTATGTTATTATTGTTGGATGAATGATTTTGTGCTATCTCTCGTTGTATATTGGATGGAAACCTAGACGTAAATTCCATAGCCGAATCTGAATGAACGGTAGTGAGGTCTGAACTTATGATACAACTCAATATACTACTTGAGAAATGCACTTATTTTATTTTATCTAATCTTGTGTTTATCTATGGTTCATTAGAAATAGCACGTTATCTCCATGCATGATTTAGTTATTTCTTTCGCGTTAGGAACTTATTTGTACCTCTTCAATTTTTTTGTTTAGATAATTATTATTTATTCATATTTCAGCATTTATCAACTTAATGTGTTCATGAGATTGCGTGCTTGCTTTTATTTATTTACATCTATGTATATAAACTTAGATATATGTTGTATGCAAACTTATATATAGGTTATTCTTGCGTGTGTATGTTGTGTAGACTTGGTTATATTATTGCGTGAATCCGTTCATTACAAGTGGCATAAGTAAGAGACCATTCTGACACCGAACGATTTGAGGTCTTCCCTTACGAGGGGTGAGTGCGGCCTTAAATCATTTCCCAGTTCATGCTGGGTGGAAACTCCTTTATTCTCCGGTTTAGTCCCCCGCGGGCTACTCCGTACTCCCAACTGGGCCACGAGCCTGGAACATCGTCACTGATTTCTGTGTCCTACACTTATGACCGGATCTTTTGAACCGGGAAAGAGAATGTCAAAGTTATTTGATCCACACATATGATTATAAAGACCTCAAGTCTAAAGACTGGTCATATAATCGATACATGAAAGTTCTCACAGACAATTGGGATAAACACTCCATATGAAAACTTTCGGCAGTCATTTTGATGGACAAGAGCAACTCAAGCATCCATGTGATACACCAAGGGGCGGATCTCCGCTAGTAGCCTATGAGATCGGCTACCTCACTTAAGGGCGGATTATATCATCATGCTAGTCTCTCCGCTTTGTCAACACCCAAATTATTCACAAAACTATGACTAGGAACATTTAAGAGTAATGATTCTCATAAGCGTGGAAGCCATCGTCTTATTACTCTATGGGCTTTATTACAATGTTGATAATTCATATAAGTTATGAAAGACACGTATAATAAAGATTGCCATTTTATTAATGAATGGAAAATATTACAATACATGTACATATAACTCATCCACAAGCTGGATATAGGGCATATCCCTAGCACTTTTAACCATATATGCGGTCTACAATCAGAAAATCCTTATTAGCACTTAAGGTAATTTGAAGAGGTATATAATACTTGTATTGATCAAAATTGCAGCATTAATATAATTTGACTCAAGTTTTTCCCCTGCTCTTTAAAGGATAGAGCTAAAATTTAGCTGTAGAACCTTAGGTCAAGATCCATCAGGACATGCGATGATTTGTAAAAGTGGTTTCTGAAAAAATTTAGGTAATTTGAAGAGGTATATAATACTTGCACTGATCAAAATTACAACATTAATATAATTTGACACAAGTTTTTTCCATGTTATGTAAAGGATAAAGCTAAAATTTGGCTGTAGAACCTTAGGTCAGGATCCATCAGGACATGTGATGATTTGTAATAGTGGTTTTTGAAAAAATTCTTTTCCTCTCATAGGACAAAGTCCTTTAAGAGGAGAATCACAACTTTCACACAAGAGTCAGGGGAACAAATTTATCAATATTGGAAGAGGTTTAAAGAAATGTTAAATATTTATCCACATCACGAGTTTGAAACATGGAGGCTGGTTTCCTACTTGTATGAGGGTTTAACACCCCAAAGTAGGCAAGTAGTGAAAATGTTGTGTATGGTTAGTTTGGGGACAAAACTCTAGAAGATGCATGGCCGATGCATAATCACACGCGTATAACACAAGCGCACGTATCGTTCAAGTATTATAAAAATATCGATCCCACGAGGACTTAATTCCTACTGTTGTTACTAATTATTGAATCTATTTATTATATAAGTATCTAATTAAGGGGAGAATGGATTGATTGCTTTAGGTTGGTTGAATGTGGATTTGCTGAAATAAAATAAATAAAAGAAAATACTAAGGAAAATAAATAAAAGATAAAAAGATCTAGGGTTGTGATTCCACACAATATTATTCTAAAGATGAATTGATTCCATTATATATGTGTAATAAGTCAGTTTGCTAACCCGGAACAGGAAAATGTGCAAATGCCTCTATCGATGGTCAGATGTAAATACCCAGTATAACCGAATTGAACCATATGTCTATGTCAACCACATTACCTGGATTCATTAAGATTAAGTTCCAATTATGGCTACCCCGCCCGAAAGGTATATGTCTATCCTGTAAGGAAATCTATTAAAGGGTTATCTATCCCCAAGGAAGATCGTGGGCTATTGAATCTAAGGCTTAAACCTAAAATCCGTTCGTCAAGTTCATTTTAAGTTTACCATATCAATCTTATTGGTGATCAGACAATAAGAAGCATTAAGCTTAAGACTCAATAAACAAACTAAAGAATTTCCCAATAAAAAGAAAATCAATTATTAAGTGTGTGAATATTATGTTTCATCACTTCCATAGAATAAAAATAAAATGCTGGGGGTTGGGGATCCACCTTTACTATTTCTAATTTAGAAATCTCCCTTATTATAATATGGAATTTATCAGTGATATTACCAACCGACCATATAGGCGATATCCTCATTAAGTCAGATTTTAATTAAGTCCGACCAGCCATAAAGGCGGTATCATTATTTGTCCATAAATCAGCCATATATGCGGTAATCATCTGTCACCTAAAGACCGGCCATATAGGAGATGTCACATTATGTCAAATAAATAAAACCATCCATTAAGGCGGTAAACCTTTTAGTTTGAATTATAATTTCCATATTATAATTAAGAGAGATTAATCTAAATTAAAATAATAAAAGCTTCACCCTTCCCCCAACGGAAATCTAACTACTAAACATAAAAGAAAATAGAAGAAAAAGGAACTACTACAATTACTGAAAATTAAAATACATAATTTAAATGCTAAAAATAAATACAAACAAGTTGAAATCCTTAAATTCCTTACAAAAACCTAAGGAAAGCATGAGAATTACAAATGAAATGGCTTGGTATTTATAGGAAAATTTAAAGGCTTCCACCAATTTCTCCACCATTTGCTCCACCGATTGCTTCACCAAATATGGCACCGAACATGGCATCAAACATGACACCAAACATGGCACCAAACATGCAAGCATGTTCGGTGGAAGTTTGAAAATTTTTATTTTTTTACTTTATTAATTTTATTTTATATTTTGAAATGACTATAGTAATTACTCAAAATATACTAGATTATTCATCAATTTCAACCTTCCAAACTTCAGAATGCGAAAATATTTAAATCTTCAAAATTGTAGATCATTGTGTCTTCTTTAATCAGCAAATTTAATCAGCTCAATCGTATATCGAATGAAACAGTTATGGCCAAACTACAAAACTTGCAAAATTGAAATTTAGGATTGCACTTCGTGACGCGTACTGTAAATTTTCATTTTCGAGCTTTTTTTCTCTGAATTTCATCGTTTTAGCTCCAAGTTGATTCCATTAAGTCCCAATATTATTTTATCTACAAAATAAACAAAAACACATCAAAACGTTCATAAAACTCGAGAAACTATACAAAATATTAGGTTAAATGAGTGGGAAATAGTGATATAAATATCACTCATCACATCCCAAACCTAACATTTTACTAGTTCTCGAGCAAAACAAAATAAAATAACATAAAAATAGATTAAGTTAAGCCACTTTCGTAGCGATCACGGTTCATTTTGCGTATGCAACAAGCCTTTAAACCCCTAGGTGTCCCTAGTGGACGAGTTGTAGTCTCTTGCGGGTTTACAGTAATGATACCTACAAGCATTTTACAGAAGTAAAAAGGTAGTGAAACTAATGCACACAAAAACAAAAAGACAAGAGAAAGATAATAAAGAAGGTAGTGATAAACAAGTGAAACTTCTACTCCAAGTTACTAGTTATTTTCTTTCTTTCTAAATTACTGAATAAGTAAATTCTCTGATTAATTTTACCATTCTCCATATACACAACCAACAAAATATTAATCAACTCATTTTTGTCCACAACAGTCACAAGTACAGTTGATAAGAAAGTAATATTTTTGTCCTAAATTCTATCAGATTTCACACCTTTTGTAGCAATGGAATAATTTTTCTGATTTTCTGATATTATTTTGTATTTATATATAATATCTTTCATCTATATAACGAGCTTTGGGCCAGTGGCTCCCAAACCAGTTGGCTTTGGGGCACCAGGTGTTAAGACACCTCTACAGACTTAATTACTCAGACTTCATATATATATATATATATTATATATATATATATATATATATATATATATATATATATTTTCCAACATCTTTGATCCATGTAGCGTGCTTTGGGCCAGTGATTCCCAAACCAGTTGGTTTTAGGGCACTAGTTGTTAAAAAACCCCTACGGACTTAATGACTCAGATCTCATACATTTTTTTTTCACTTTTTTTTTTCTTTTTTTTTCTTTTTTTTTTTCACTCCATTGCCATTTATAGATGCTTCCTCCAATTAAACCAGAGCACTTAATATAACAAACTTTTCAATTACAACTCATGTCGGTATGTTACTATGCATACTGATAATACCTGCCAACTGAGCATATGAAGATTCATTTTAGTCATTTTTATGGAGAATTTACAAAATTAAATAATTTAAAAGGAAATAAACAAAAATTAACATGTTTCGAAAATGGGTTGAAATACGTATCAGGAGTGGGGACTCCTTACACAGCTATCTCTCACAAATTTCACATTTTTAAAAAACACAAAAACGTAAAATATTTTTGTAATTTTTGAAAAATTTTCAATTTTTTTTGTATTTTTTTTAAAAAAAATTGGACTAAAAATAACAAAATAAAAAACAAGATACTATTAACTATTCCCCTCCCACAAACCTAAATGAGACATTGTCCCCAATGTCTTAAACAGTAGAAGAAGAATTTAGAAGATAGTATCTGGTTAGCTGAAATTCGTCGAAAAAATTATCGATTAAGATCTATGTCCAATTTACGCTTCTTACCACGATTGCTAACTGACCAGTTTCACTTGGAAAGAATGGGGTCGATTTTTAGTTCAAAGGTTAGGATTTGGTCAATTAATTCTTCGGCCTTTTAGCTTCCTAAAATTGTTGATACCCTACAATCAAGGCATAGAAGAAACCCTCGTAAAACTCCATAAATATTTTCCTTCTCTTGCCCAAAATGCTTTGCTTAAAATTTACAAAGCACACACCGAAAGAATGAGGTTTCTTATGATCCATGGTATTCCTAATGATATTCGTTGGGTAATTGAAGTAAAATTTCACTTGGCAGGTGAGTCATCTAACTCCTAAAAATTTCTTACATAAGTGGTTTAGGGAAAAACACCTATGCTAAAAAATAAAGAGCTAAATAATTCGGTGTTTGTTATAACTATGCATTTTGGACGTGCAACGCTCGTTATCGTTCTTTAGGAATGGTGTCTAACAGTCGCGAAGATAAAATTCAATTCATTAGAGATTTCTTGAGTAAGGAGTCTTTAGATGATGTATCATTGAATCCTGAGACGCATCCTAGAGGACATATTCATCAAGTATTTCCAATTTCCATACAACAATACGGCTTTGGGAATCTGAGTTTAAAAGACCATATCTACCAATTTATAAGAAAATTAAATGGGAAGCATATTCCTGATTCAAGCCATTATTGGAAATAAAACCAGAGGAAGATGTGAGCCACAATCACAACTACCGGTATATATTGTTTCAATTCATTGCTTTGATTTTATTTCCTTTAAATTATTATTTTGATTTACTTTAACTTACTGTTTTGATTTCCTTTAATTTAGTTATTCTGAAAGTATCTAAACTTTTTGACTTTCACGATCTATTTTACTGTTCATATGACAATTGTCACTTTGCAGATAGTAGTGCTTTTATTACTCCCTATTTTTCAGGATCCATAAATACAACTCATCATTTTTCTCTTCGATACATCTAGATATGAGAGCGAGCCAAAATGTAGAAAACTTTAAGATAACAAGTCACTAATATCCGTGTGTTTGTGAAACTAGTTCTGGAACTAAATCGGAATTTGTTGAGGCTACAAAAGAATTAGGTAGAGTTATGGTAGAAAGAAATATGCACATAGTATATGGTGGTGGTAATCTTGGATTGATGGGAAGTGTTTCAAAGGTTGTACAAGAATGTGACAGTAAAGTTCAGGGGATCATTCCAAAACCTTTGGCCAATGGAAACCTCAATGGAAAATCAAATAGAGAAGAATGCATCGTCTCATATATGTCTGAATGACTTACTAAAATGATTAATCATGATGACGTTTTAATTGCTTTACTAGTTGGACTGGACACGCTAGAATAAATATTCAAAGTGGCATCATGGGCGAATTTGAACATTCACCAAAAACCCAATAGACTACTTAATGTTGCCCATTTTTCCTATTTTCTTCAGTATTTCTTGAGGATGCCAAAAGAATTGGGTTCATTTTGAAACCGGTAAAAGATATCGTTCTAACTGTAAGAAAATTTGGTGAATTAATTGACCAACTCTTAGCTTATGAAGAAAAAATAGATCCATTTTTTTCCAAGTTGAACTGGTCTGATAACGATCGTGGCAAGAAGAGTAGAGTTGACTTCTCCATTGCAAAAATTGACCCCATTTTTTCCAAGTTGAACTAACCATATAATGTGTTCTAAACTCTAATTCTTCTTATTCAGATATTGGGGACAATATCTCAACTTGGTTAGGGGGATTGGATAGTTGACTAGATAGTTTTAGTTTTTATGTTTCACTGTAGTGTTTTTCAAAAAAAAAATTTTCATTTTTTGTGGTGTTGTTTTTTTTTTTTTTTAAATATTTTTGCTTTATTGTTGTTTTGTGTTTTTTTTTTAAAAAAAAATTACACACAAACTACAATAAATTTTTGACTAACCAAATGGAAATGTTGTCCAAAGATGGTAATGTAAGGAGTTTTCACTCCTAAGACACATCTCAATGTAAGTAATAACAAGTTATTTTTTATTTCTTTTGTTTTGAATCATTTAAATTTGTGAATTCTCCATAATATTGATTAAGTTTGATATTCATATGCTCATTTGAAAGGTATTATTAATATACAAAGTAACATATGATCGTGGGTTGTAAGTGAAAATTTTATAATATTAAGTTCTCTAGTTCGTTGGATATATAACACCTAAAGGCAGTGGAATTTGTGTTTTTATTTAAAAAAAAACTAACCATGTTTTTATTTACTAACAAGACATATTGCCTTAGCAAGCAGTGATTGTTTGCATAAAACTCTAGAGTTTGAGTCATTTTTAAAAAATGACATCAATAATAATTAACCTTTACTTAGTAACCGAGCATATTGCCTCAGCAAGTAGTGATGTTCGCATAAAACAATATAACTTGAGTTTCAAAAGAAAAAAGTGTGTGAATAAGTTTGATTTCGTAGCCTCTCTAACTCGAGCAATTAAGTCTATCGGGGTGTGTTAGGGTTGGTGCTCGGAGTGCCAATCCGAATCGTATTTTTATCCGATTTATGAATATAAAATATTTTTTTTTTCCATAATATTACTTATTTAATGGTTGCACCTCTTGTTTTTATATACATATTCGATCTAATTACGATTAGAGTGAAATTAAATCTAATTTAGTGATATATATATTAGACAAAGACCATGATTTACTACGTAGTGCGTAGTTACCACATAGTTTGTAATTAACATTGGAAAGCGTCACTATAAGTTGTATATTCTCAAATAAAGTTATTGGTTAAGAGTTACTAACACAGGTCGGTTAGTAAAATCCATTGAAACTAGTACATCTCATACATCGACACTAGGTCTGATGGTTTATCCCAATGAACCATGAGTCTTGGGAGACTTGTATAGACATTTAGGTGTATATTTGATAAATATTGGAACGACTCACCAAAGATTTTCTAATAGATGGTACACCAACGTCAATAGGAATCTTCTTAAGTCGAGTAACATAGTGGCCATTCCACTTAAGACACTACTATGGATATATAAGACATCCTCCACAATTTGATAGCAGTCACGTCATCGATCTATTTAGATCAAACCTCCACCTGCTCGTTGGGTGTTGACTGATACTCATGATATCCTGTGAGTATCATATAGAAATTGTCAGTCCTGTGTATAGACATAGGTATCTTAAACGTATTTGATATCTAGTAAATCCATTGATGTGATATACTTTGGAAGCAAGTTCCGCTGTTATTTAAAGATCGTTGTAGGCATTGTATTTTTACATATAAGTTCCGATGATGAGCCTCATATGGAGGCTCTACCGATAAGTTGCGGAAGTTGCGGGAAATGAACTTCGGAAGGGAAAATTCAGAAATCAATAGCTTGTTTGACTTAATTCGTTTTCTTAGCTTCGGGTTTGCTCGTTGGACTTTTGTTTTAAAATTATCCTCGGCCCAAAAACCCTGCAACCCATACTAAGCCACATATCCAAGCCACACATCCAAGCCCACACGCCCAAGCCACTCACCAAGCTCCACATGCCCAAGCCTACTAAATCCCCTCCAAAAATAATCAAACATATTAAACACATGTTGAAATCTAACCAAATCACCTTCCAAAATTAAGGTAAATCAAATCAAATCTCATAAATCCCTTTCCTAAACTAAAACAAATCACCTTCCTAATTATGGATTTTTTCCTTGTAGCACACTAATTGAAAGATATCCCCCAAAATTGCATGATTTCTTTCCTTCCCGTACAAGGAAAACCCTAACCCTTTCTTATAAAAAAGAGCACAAACCAAACCATTATTCCCCTAGCACATTCACGCCCAAGACAAGAAGAATAACCCCCTCTTTTATCGTGAACCATCAGCCCCAAAATCCCCCTCCATCGCCGTGAACCAGCAAGCCCTAAAACCGCCTCCATTGTCGTGAAACAATCCCAAAAAATTGCCCCTCCACTATCTAAAACTGCATCCCTAAACTCCTTTCAAATAGCACAAAACAGCTTCAAAGAGTGCACAAAAACTGCACCATAAAAACCCCTAAATAGCCTCTGCACTGCTGCATAAACTGTCCCCTGAAACCCCTCTAAATACCGCACGAACAGTCCTTGAACACAGCCCCAATTACTGCCCAACCAGTCCCTGAACACAGCCTCAACCACCGCACAAACAGTCCACAAAATAACACCTTTTATCGCAAAATAGTCCATAAAAATACACCCCAAATTACCACAGAAACAGCCCCAAACACCCCTCTAAACCAGTGAAAACAGTCCTTGAAAAATCCTTATATTACAGTAAAAATAACTACAGCAAAGTAGTCCTAAAATCGCACAAAACAGTCACCTGAAACTACCTAAATACCGTAAACAGTAACCAAAGATAATGACCAAAAAACAACAGCAAAAATAGAGAAAACAGCAACCCAAAACAGCGAGGTGACGAAGTAAAACATTGAACCAGTGAACCGGAGGAGTTGCATAACGTTAACCTTTCTGACGACTGCATAACACATTTCCAAGAGGCGACTTAAAAGGTAAGACTTGAGGACACCCTTTTATTTATTCTCCTTCATCTTTTTTTAATTATTTATTGGTATTTCTCCGCATGCCTATTGTTGGTTAATGTATGTTATCGTTGTAGGATGAATGATTTTGTGTTATCTCTCGTGGTATATCGGATGGAAACCCAGACGTAAATTCCGCAGCTGAATTCGAATGGACGGTAGTGCGATCTGTACTTGGGATACAATTCCACATACCACTTTAGAAACGTATATATTTCATTTTATCTAATCTTGTGTTTATCTATGATTCTTTGGAAATAGCATGTTTTCTCCATGCATGATTTAGTTATTTATTTCGCATTAGTAACATAATTATATCTCTTCAATGTTTATGTTTAAATAATCATTATTCATTTATGTTTCTGTATTTCTCAATTTAATATGTTCATGAGATTATGTGCTTGTCGCTATTCCGACTTACTTTTATGCATGCAAACTTAGATATAGGTTGTATGCGAACGTAGGCATAGGTTTTATGTGAACTTAGATATAGGTTGTGTGTAAATTTAGGTGTAGATTATTCTTGCGTATGTATGTTGCGTAGACTTGGTTATATTATCGCATAAATTCGTTCATTACAAGTGGCATAAGTAAGGGACCATTCCGAACCCAACGGTTTGAGGTCTTCCCTTGCGAGGGGTGAGTGCGACCTTAAATCATTTCTCAGTACACGCTGAGTGGCGATTTCTTTATTCTCCGGTTTAGTCCCTCGTGGGCTACTCCGTACTCCTGGCTAGTCTGCGAGCCTAGAACAGCGTCGCCGATTTCTGTGTCTTATAGTCTTGCGACTCCATTAGGGACAGAGAATCGGCCCCAAAATAATGTCTTGTAATGTTTGTGATTTATGCTTTAGTTAACCGTGTCTACAGTTGGTTGAAGGGGTTTAACCAAAGGCATTATTAGAGCTGGGTAATGGTTTGGTGTCTTCCTTCATTCACTACCTTTCTATAGCTGAAGGGAAAAGCTGTGAAGGAATCTAGATAATCATTCACTCGAAGCTTACTGTGATGAACTAATTTGGAGGACTTATTGTTTATTCCTGTCACCAAGGTGTTAAGAGCCTAAAAGGAAAGAGTATTTAAGAGAGTTCGCTCCACCCTCCCTCTGGGGAATCTTCAATAAGAAATCCATTTGACAGTCATTCACGTATCATCACTCGTTGCACGTACCTTAGCCTATAAAATAGGTGTGCTCACTTGGTCGCTCGAACCCTTGAGTGGGGAGACCTGGTTATGGGAACCCTTCACCGACGAGAGCCTTTGCATATACCCGTATAAACTCACATGTGAACCATAGTTATATAACCTATAGAAGCCACCTTTTATGCTTGTGTTCGGGACCATCATTATTTGGATCCAGTTGGATTTTTTGTCACGAGGAATGAGCTTATTGGGCCATTTGAACTGGGACGAGTTCGTGCCTTATGATAATTGGGCCAAAAGCTTCTAAAATCCCGATGGGCCACTTTTTGTTTAGGTTCCATATCATTTGAAGTTTTTTAGCCATGTTATCACGAAAGTGTAAACCTGTTGGGCCTTGTCCATCTAGGACAAGTTTCCACCTCGTAATAGTATGGTTGAATGCTTTAAAATGATAATGGGCCAACTTGTATAAACACTTTGATGGGCTTGTATATTCCATGTATCGCACGCATACATGCTGACTAAATGTTTTAAAAGCCACCATAGATACCCGTTGGGTTAGGGAATAAGGAAGACTCGCCAAAAGACCAGTAGCCAACATGAGCGAGTCAGTTAACAAGGATCTCGTATGGATCAGCTGGAGACTAGGCTCACTAAGGTTACCGAACAGTTACAAGCTTTAACCACCGCTATGGTCAGTATGGCTGTGCCCCACACTGGGGGAGGCTTTGAGAATGAGAGGCTTAAGGAACCGCCGAATAGGTTGAGTGATGAGATCCCTATTTTTGATGATGATGTTGCTGAGTATGCCGCGGGTAAGATAGCCAGGTCTTAGGTAGAGTTACAAAAACTCAGGGATCAGGTAGAGTCTGTTACCCGCAAGATGAGGGGTAAGCATGAAGATTTACTAGACTATGAGGCTATGATCTTTCGAGGAGTAGCTGCCGGCTCAATTTAAGAATTTTGACATAGCCAAGTTCAATGGAAACGGGGATCCGAGGGTCCATCTCCGACAGTATGTTTCTGTGATGAGTTCAGTGGGTCTGTCGAAGCATCAGGTTTAGAAGATGTTTGGGATCTTGCTTGAGGGGGCTCTCATAGTATTGTATCATGGCCTGGAGAGGAAAGTGAAAGATGATTAGAGGGCATTGGCAGAGGCCTTTCTGAATTAGTATGTCACGGATCTAGAGATCGACTTGTCGCTTCGTAATATGGAGAATACCAAACAATAGTCGGATGAGAGCTTCAATGATTATTTAAACTCGTTGGAGAAGCAAGCTTTTGAAGATGCAAACTCGGCTCTTGGAGAAGAACCAGATCAAGATGATCATCAAGGGCACCAAACCCTCTATTTATGGAAAGCTGAGGAGGATGACCTCTATGATTACAGATTTTCGACAATTGAGAGAGACTGTCATGGACATTGAGGAAGAAGAAGCGGAGAATATAAAGTTTTATGGCCTGAACAGGAGGACTATTGGAGGACCATCTGGTACCAAGCCCGTTTCTGCTGAGGTTACCGCTTTAGAAACCAGTGTTTTTCTAACCTGGGTAGGCCTTTGCCTAAGGTGCTTGAGAAGTTAACGAGGCAAGGACTCCTAAAGCCTTTAGAAGCTAAACCACTTCCATACCCTCCACCATCACACCTTAACCTGAACCTTTACTGTCACTACCACCAGTAAAAAGGCTATGACACCAATAGTTGCGCTCGCCTTAGACATGAAATCCAAGACCTCATAGACTCCCATAAAATACCCAACTCAGAAAAAGAGCAACCCAACACATAAAAACCCATACCTAACTATCACTAAGTCCAACCACCTACCTACATGATTAGCTCCGGCCTACCTAAAAACCTCATCCTCCAAACCTTTGACTACCAAGCCTTTTACCTAGGGTTTGGGATATCAATAGCAAGGATGAAACGGAGCAGGGGAAGAATTTCTGGCAGGACTTCTCAAGTAGTGATGAAGAGGAGGTGAAGGGGATTACGCGTAGTGGGTATTTTTATAGTGATATAGCGGAGAAAGGCAATGAAGTGTTGATAAAAGAAATAGAAGTGGCAGAGAACGTGGATAATGTTGAAGGAGATGTAGTGCTGCGTCAGTTGAAGAAGACACGAGCACATTAGAGCATTTGGGAGTTGTTGTGAGCATCTCAAGAGCATAGGCATGCCATGGTTGAGGTCTTGTGCAAGATAATACTATCGGAGGATGCCAACCCTACAATACTTGTTGGATGCGATGTAGAAGAAAGCTTTGCAGGTGAGAACTTTTTCTGAGGAGGAACTTCCGACGGAGGCAAGGAATCACAATAGGCCACTATTCATAAGAGCTGAAGTAAATGGCAAAAAGACATCTTGTGTAATGGTGGATGATGGCTCATCTATCAATGTGTGCCCTTTGAAGATCTTGTCGAGGTTGGGTATGAAGACGACAAATCTGAGTCCCTCCAATATGACCATCAAGACATATGATAATAGCAAGTGAGGAGTTGAGGGCACTTTTGTTACAGTGGTTAAAGTGGGCCCAATAGAGGATGAGGTCGAGTTCACAGTGTTTGATATCTCGGCCACTTTTGCTTTGCTATTGGGGAGGCCATGGTTTCACAAGCTTGGGGGCGTGCCCTCCACTCTTCAACAGGTCATCAAGTTTTCGTATGGGGGAGAGATTTTCACTATCAGAACTGAAGTAGATAATGCTGTGGCCACCTTGGAGATACAACCTTTCAAGAGGTTCGAAGTGTCGGTAACCTTTAAGGATTTGATGGATACTAAGGTGGATAGGATCATGGAGAAGATACAGTTCGAGCTGGGCAAAGGTTCGGGTGTTGGAGGAGCATTGCTCGACTTCAAGTGGCTGACCACTTGAAAAGGATTGGGATACAAGTTCGACGAAGATAAGTCGAGGACTAAGAAGAAAGGGTTGAAGCTGACATAATATTTTGTGAAAGTCGCAGGGCACTAAGGATAGCCCGAACCTGTAGAAGTCAACCGGATCAGTACCAGGATTTGATATCTTCCAGGATGTGATGGGTGAGAAACCACCGTCAGAAGAAGTTGGAAAGGAGGAAGGCAAGTGGTTGGAGGAGCTAATACAGCTGGAGAGCCTGACTCTCGAGGAGAGCATGGAGATTTAAGAAAACCCGACTGTGGAGGATGAAGCCTCTGTAGAAGACAAAGACATTTACCTCCCTGATTTATTTGAATGTACCCCTACATTCGTTAATAATAAAGACATTCATTTCGCTTACTTGCCTGAGTCTCTTTCTTTCAATTTGCACGACTTCAGTATATTTGACATCAACTCAACGAAAACAAACGCATTTAACTTTGGTACGCCTGGAAGCCCCAAGAAGATTCTAATTGCAAGTGAGGTAACCACTGAGGAGCGGAAGAAATTAGAGGAGATGTTAGTCAAATATGCTAAAGTTTTCGCTTGGCCCTACGAGGATATGCCCGGAGTGGATAGAAGTATTACCTAGCACACGATATCGACTTATCCAAACATAAGGCCGGTAAAGTAGAAGCTCCGAAGGGTGAGACCTGAGTGGGCCGAGAAAATTAGAGAAGAATTCAAGAAACAAATAGATGTGGAATTTCTGGAAGTAGTGAAGTACCCCGAGTGGTTGGCAAACATTATGCCAGTGCCAAAGAAAGATGGGAAGGTCTGAATATATGTTGATTAACAAGATCTTAACAAAGCTTGCCTAAAGGATGATTTTCCTTTACCCCATATAGATGTGCTAGTTGATAGTGCGGTTTTATCTGCCATGTACTCGTTCATAGATGGGTTCTCAAGGTATAATCAGGTTCTTATGGCTGAAGAAGACAAGCATAAGACTGTCTTTATCACGGAGTGAGGTACGTATTGCTACAAGGTAATGCCGTTTAGACTTAATAATGTAGGAGCTACTTATCAACGGATGGCCACTACATAATTCCATGACTTGATGCACAAGGATATTGAGGTATATATGGATGACAAGATGATGAAATCGGAGAAAAGAAGCGGACACATAGAAGCACTGAAGAAGTTCCTTGAACGAGTCGATAAATACAACCCACGACTAAATCCCAAGAAGTGTGTGTTCGGGGTGACATCGGGCAAGCTGCTAAGGCACACGGTAGGAATGAGAGGGATATAAGTAGACCCTAAGAAGATCAAAGAAATTATCGAAATGCCTGTGTCGAAGACAGAGAAAGAAGTTAGAGCATTCCTCGGGAAAATTCAGTATATTAGTCTGTTCATCGCCAAGCTGACGTTAGTATGCGAGCCTATCTTCAATCTACTAGGAAGGACCAGCCAGTGAAGTGGAATGAACAATGCCAAGAAGCCTTCGACAAGATCAAAGAATAAATGGTGAAATATTCTCTCTTGAAACCTCTAAAACCGGCAAACCCTTAGTACTGTATTTGGCCATAAAACCCGAAGCGCTAGGGGCAATGATGGTACAAGTAGATGAGACAGAGGTAGAGCATGCAGTCTACCACCTCAGTAAGAAGATGCTTCCGTATGAAGCCCGCTATCAAGACGTTAAAAAGATCTGTTTGGCAGTAGTGTGGGCATCCAGAAAACTGAGTCATTACTTCCAATCGTACATGATCCAAGTGTTAGCAAAGGAGAATCCCTTGAAGTATCTATATTCAGTACCTTCACTAGTAGGGAAGTTAGACAGATGGTTGGTATTACTGACACAGTTTGATATTGAATCTCTCACTTCTAAAGTAATCAAAGGGTGAGTCGTAGCAGAGTTCCTGACACTGCAACCAATAGAATGAGATCAATACAAGTTTGAATTCCCAGACGAGGAAATCCAGGCAATAACGATCCAAGGATGGAAGATGTATTTTGACGGAATAGGAATCATGATAGTAATGTTGGTTTCTATTGATGTACAAGATCAATTTAAGCAATGAAATGAATGAATATAACTAAGAAGTATGGCGGAATCATACTTACAAAGATCGGCTTGATGTGATGCTCAACAAAAATGAACTCCTCCAAGCTCCCAAGAATTCAGCCAAGAGAGGTTTTATTGATGAAGATGAAGCTCCAAGCTTTATGGATTCCAAGCTCTAATATCGGTTCCCTATCACCTTGGTTTGATCATTTGATTTGTGCTAGCAAATGAAGAAAACCTCCAAGTCTTCTTCAATGGGTTTCACGGTAAAAGGAGAGAGAAGAGAGAGTTTTGAGTTTTTGTATATTGTTTCTAAAACAATAATAATCAATTAAAACAATTAACAAAGTGTTATATGTTTTTACAAAAGTCAAAAGCCAAAATTTTGGCTCCAAAAACTCATTAAATGCACACAACCACCTCCATCATGAATAGTGACTGCATGTCACTCACCAAAAAGTTGACAAGCCATCAATCACTAAAGTGACAAGTGATGTGACTCGCGATGTGACTTATGGGCCCTACTCGATTCAAAATGCGAGTGTGTTCGCAAGTACTTTCGGGCTTGGTTTTGGTAATTCTAAATTAACAAATTTCTATCGCGACGTAATTAAATAATTATGCCTAGCGAAATTACTATTCATGTCGCTAATGAATTAATTCTAAATTAACTTGTTTGCCCGAATAAAAATCCGATTTTAATTCCGCGTCGAAATCCAATTTCGTTTAATATATCAAATATATTATTTTGACGATTAATTCCAAATTAATCTTTCTCTCTCTTCTAATAGCACTTTATCCAAGATAAAGTTTCTCCGTAATTAATCCCAGATTAATAAAGTTTGAATCAAAAGTCATCGGTGAATACTTGGGAAGCTACCAAAGAGATCCCTGGATATGTTGGCAGTAAATACGGTCGTCGGACTATCCGAACAAGTACGTACCTCGTATTGCGTCTTTACCGATTTACGAGACAAGGTTGGCATCTAGCAAAGCTCCATGCCTACCTAATTCTCTAGAAATATTCTTACTGGAATATACGATCTATATCAGGCGTAGTGTACCGTAGTATTGCGTATTACGATCCAGTATCGGATGTCACGTGCAGGCTTGGGGTTGGAATAGTGTCTACCCCGTACAAAGCACATATCAGATATCAAGTAACTAGTCTCTTTGAATCGGATAATCATGACCTTGTCATATTATCCCGATGGTTGCAACACAATAGAGAACTTGTTCTGAATCCCTGCGTGATCATCATCTCCATATGTTTGAAGTGATACTTCCGTCTTGACATCACATCCAATACACTACGATTCTCAATAAACCCAGCAGAGGCGTACACAGAACCTGTTAAAGCCCTGCACTACCAAAACCAAGTTTACCAATTGTCACAAGTACTAGCGATGCAAGTCTCAAGTTAAGACCAAATAAACCTACCCTGAAGCAGACTCCGATAGACATATATACATACTACCAATGGGATTCCGCGGGGTCAATCCGGAACTAATCATATGGACTTTTACCATTTATCTATATCAAAGTTAATGAATCATAAAACGGTAAAAGGCAATTTCATTATAACATAGTTAATTTTGTACAAAAACACAATGTCTTTTACAAACAGTGACGCTATGGGTTATAACTGTCCAACAATCTCCCACTTGGCCTATAGCTAGTCACTCAAGCATCTAATACCTGAACTATGTACATGTCGCTCAAACTTTTGCTGAGGAATCACCTTCATCAGTGGATCTGCCCTGTTGTCATCTGATGTGACCTTCTCGATCTTCACATCACCACGATGTATGATCTCACGTATCAGATGGAAACATCGAAGAAAATGCTTAGATCATTAATGAGACTGCGGTTCCTTAGCCTGTGCTATAGCACCGTTATTGTCACAATACAATGGAACGGGCTCAGCTGCTAACGGAACTACTCCTAATCCAATTAGGAATTTTCGAATCCAAACTGCTTCCTTTGCTGCTTCAGCTACAGCAATGTACTCTGCTTCAGTTGTTGAATCGGCAACAGTCTCTTGCTTGGAAGATTTTCAGCTCACTGCTCCGTTATTCAAACAAAATATGTACCCTAATTGCGACTTACAGTTGTCTTTGTCAGTTTGGAAACTTTCATCGGTATACCCAGTTACCTCAATTTCTCCATCTCCATAGATTAAAAAAGCATCATTAGTTCGTCTAAGATACTTTAGGATATTCTTAACTACCATCCAATGACCTTCACCTGGATCGGCCTGATAGCGACTACACATTCTCAAAGCAAAGGAGACATAAGGTCGAGTACATATCATGGCATACATGATCGATCCGACTGCCGAGGTGAACGGTGTCCAACTCATGTTGTTTCTCTCATCTTGAGTTTTAGGACATATGTAAGGATAGATAGACGCCATGTGACACTGGTAACAGTCCTCTTTTGTACTGATCCATGTTGAATCTCTTCAGCACTCTTTCAATGTACGTACTCTGGGAGAGTCCAAGCAGCTTTCTAGATCTATCCCAGTAGATCTTTATTCCCAGAATAAAGGTTGCTTCTCCCAGACCTTTCATGGAGAATTTCAATTAAAGCCAAGCTTTCACCGACGTTAGCATGAGAATGTCATTACCTATTAGCAATACATCGTCAACATAAAGGATAATAAAAGTCAGTGCTCTCCCACTAACCTTCTTATATACACAAGGATCATCTTCATTTTGAATGAAATCATATTCTTTTATGATCTCATCAAAACATTGGTTCCATGACCGCGATGCTTGCTTCAGTCTATAAATGGACCGATTTAACTTACAAACCTTGTTTGAAAGTCTAGGCACGATAAAACTGTCAGGCTGTTGCATATAAACATCCTCCAAAAGGTTTCTGTTAAGGAAAGTGGTTTTAATGTCCATCTGTCATATCTCGTAATCGAAATATGTAGTAATAGCAAGCATTATCCGAATGGATTTAATCATGGCAACGGGTGAGAAAGTTTCATCGTAATCAACACCATGTCATTGACGATACCCCTTCACTACAAGCCTAGCTTTGTATATTTATACGTTGCCATCCATGTCGATCTTCTCCTTGAAGACCCATTTACATCTAATAGGCTTTACTCCTTCTGGTGCATCAACCAGTGTCCAAACTTGGTTGGTGTACATGGAATCCATTTCGGATTTCATGGCTTCTTGTCTTGAAGTGGAATCAATATCTTGTATCGCTTCCTCATACGTAGCCGGTTCATTATCCTCAATGAGATTAATATCTAAATGAGGTGAGATCAGAAACCTATACCTCTCAAATTGTTTCCTGACTCTCTCCGACCTACGCGGTCCATGTGTAATAGAAGATTGTGGTACAGTCTCATCCCTGATGGATTGTTCTTGGTCCATTGAGGATTCTAAGCCAGGAATAGTATCACTCCGATTTTCATTGAGTTCTACTTTCCTACCACTAACCACTGTATTTAGGAATTTCTTCTCAAGGAAAACCGCATGTAGAGCAACAGATATTTTGTTCTCTCGTGGGTGATAGAAGTAATATCCTTTGGTTTCCCTATGATATCCTGTGAATAGGCATTTATCCGATTTGGGTTCAAGTTTGGTACCTTCAAAACGTTTGACGTATGCCCAGCCTCCCCAAATCTTCAGGAATGAGAAACCCGGTTTCTTTCCTGTCCATATCTCATACGGAGTCTGTTGAACAGACTTTGACGGAATCTTATTCAAAATAAGAATTGCACTGTTTATGTATATCCCCAGAAGGAAATAGGTAGCTCAGTGCGACTCATCATAGACCTAACCATGTCCAATAAAGTTCGGTTTCTCCGTTCGGATAATCGTTTAATTACGGTGTTCCAGGAGGAGTCCACTGTGAAAGAATACCATATTCTTTCAAGTAATATAGAAACTCATTGCTCAAGTATTCACCACCACGGTCCGACCGTAACGTCTTTATACTATTGTCAGTCTGTTTTTCAACTTCGTGTCGAAACTCTTTGAATTTCTCAAAAGTTTCCGACTTGTGTCTCATAAGATACACATAACCATAACGCGATGCATCATCCGTAAAGGTTACGAAGTATTCGTATCCACCTCTAGCTTAGCTAGACATGGGCCCATATACGTCACTATGAACGAGGGCTAACAGTTCGGTGGCGCGTTCATCTTTACCGCTAAAAGGTGATTTTGGCATTTTGCCTAATAAGTAAGATTCACAGACGTCATATGAATTTGGATCAAATCCGTCCAAGTACCCACTCTTTGAAAGTGTGGATATGCGAGTCTTGTTTATGTGTCCCATACGATAATGCCACATATAAGTTTCATCTTTGTTACTCATTTTGAACCTTTTGTTTGTTATATTATATGTTGGAGATAGATTTATATTCAAAATATAAAGACCATTTTTTGCAACAGCAGTGCAAATTTCTACATCATTTTTATATAAGTAACACCCAGTGTTGCGAAATTCAAAAGTATACCCACATTGGGTTAACATAGATACAAATATAATATCCTAGTCAAACTAGGTACATAATAATAGTCATTTAGTTCAAGTACATGCCCCGAGGGCAGTTCCAAAATAAAAGTGCCCACGACCAAAACAGCAACAGGTGTCTCATTTCCAACACGCAGATCAATCTCCCCTAAAGCCAGTCTCCTGCTAATCTGCAGATCCTGCACATCAGTACATATATGAGTACCACAACCAGAATCAAAAATCCAATTTTTAAAACTAGAAGTAGCCATGTTTATTTCAATAACAAACATTCCTGAGGCCGGTACCTTGCTCACCTTTATCTCCTTCTGGAGCGCCTTGTACTCGCGGCAGTCATGCTTCCAGTGACCCCGCTTGCCGCACTGGAGGCAAACATCCTGAGATTTGTCCTTAGGCTTCCCAGAAGCCTTTGACGATTTGGCCTTGCCCTTTCTTTTATGCTTCTTCTTCTTCACACCTCCAGTTGCATTGGGCCCAGCCCTCGGTGTCTGAGATGTCAAAGCAAAGTGCGCCTCACGCTAATGCCCTTAAGAAGCTCCTTCTTAGCTTCCTTGAGAGTAGAAAATAACTCTCCAAGAGTATCATCAGTGTTCATCAAATTATAGTTTATGATGAACTGTCTCTAGGTGTCGGGGAGAGATTGCAAGACCATGTCTATGGTAATCTCAGCCTCAAAGACTATCCCCATAGCAGCTAGCTCATCTATGTCAGAAATCATCTGTGCCACATGGGACTCAACAGACATGCCTTCTGACTTGCGTGAATGGAAGAGCTTCTTAACTAGCTCATATCTTTGCGACCTCTTGTTAGATCGGTGAAGATCTTGCAACCTCGCCAATATGTTATAAGGATCCAAGTCCCTGTTTTGTCAACAGAAATGCTGAGTCATGGAAGCAAGCATAATAGACTGAGTAGTATCATAATCATCGCTGGAGTCTTCCAAAGCTCCAGCTCAAGTGTCTGATCAGGTATGGGTTTAGGCCCAATAGGTGTTTGTATGGTGTAAAACAGCCTCTCGGCTCCAAGGACTATCCTTATATTCATCTCCCAATCTGCAAAGTTCGTGCCCTTAAAGACATTCTCGCCCATGATAATGTCTCAGACATTTCCCTTTCCAGTCATCCTGACTACGATAATCCAACTATCTAGTCAACGATATTTGGGTACAGTCTAACTGTTACAAGAAAAATAATATTATATTAGTCCAACTAATAAATAATTTTGACGAAATAATTTTGAAAGCGCGTTAAGCTAAGTATCTGAATGAAATTGCAAATTCAATACTAGACTCCCACTATTTTTTGGCGAGCCTCTAACCCTCTGTAGAGTTCTCGGGAAACCCAGTTTTCTAGTGGGCTAGGATCCCGTTAAATAACACACATCCTTGACTTTGGCCAACAAGCTGTGTGATATTTAACTAGGTAGATCTCGAAGATCAATTGGATCTCATCCAATTCCTAGATCCGGTAGGTGGACATCCAAGTCCGAAACATATATGTAATATATATGCCAATGTATCCAATACATTTTCCTAACCTTTTTCATCTGAATTAACTGAGCCTTGGCTTTGGCACAACAAGCTTAATAATTCCAGTTAAGCGAGACCCATTGACATGGAAAGCTTTGTAATCAATATCGATGGACCAGAAGTGATCTTGACTTTGGCCAACAAATCACGACTTGGACAAGAAACCGATATGGAACAAAACTCCCATGATTCAAACACATCTGCAATTAACAAAGGCCTTGACTTTAGCCAACAAACCAATGCCAATTTGGATCTTGAGTAAGAATCACTCAACGGAAGGAAAAATCGCTTTATATTATTTTGAGGGTTTTTCGCGTAAATTTGCAATAATTTATTATCTTTGTTAAGGTCTCATCATACACCCTTAAGCATGCTTCTAAAACATCATAAGGCACAAAAAGTAAATTAATAACGATATGCGGATGGATATTTAAACTGATTGTTCATAGAACAAATCGCTCCATTTCCTCTCCCTGGCTAGCACTATTATACTTCTACCCAATTACATAATACAAGAATAGAAACCTCATTGTAATGAGGGCAATTAGGTGAGAAGAGAATACAAAGAATCAATAAGAGAAAAGGCTGGACACGCAGGTACAATTTTTAAATTCCGAATTTACAACAATTTCTAAAATTGCCCTTTCCCTTCTAATATCCATCTAATATACGCTATTCATTCATCACATCCATATATTCATTCAAGCATGTTATTCAATCAAACTAATCAAATTAATTATCTTTGAATATAAGTGATCATCCAATGTTCAAACAATGATTTGATTTTACGCGAGTCCAACTCGTTTGAGAATAAGTACTTAAAGTACGAATTCTTGAATTATATCAAACTACTCGTTAAATCTAATTTAATCCGTATTCAATACTAATTCAATTTAATTCCAAATTAAATCTTTATACTTTTAATGTGCTTTAATGACATAGATTTCAAATCTAATCCTATCGGGTCTCAAAGTCCTACTAACATCCAATGTTCCTTTAATTAAAGTCCGATGGGCCTTCAATTGATTTTATAAGGCATGGGCTTTGGTCAATATGGGTCAAACCCAATTACCAAGCCCAATTGAGGAATCACCCTCATTTGCCAAAAATCAATTTTAGCCTATAAGGCCCAATTAAAGTTTTAAAGCTCATTTATTACATTTGGACTTAATGGAATGATTTAGGCCCAATTAGGATCCAATCCAATTGGCCTAAACCAACTTGGCCCAACCAAGCCCATTATGCCCAAATATAACATTTTCAAGCCCAATTCAAAATCAAGCCCAATTAATCAAATTTTAATATTCCAAATTTTAAAATTCAATTAATTAAAGTGTAAAGTCATGATTAATCTTTTAAATCAATATTTCCAAAACACTAATCTAACCATTAATCATACTTTTCATCATCAACACATGTCCAACATATTTGATTCAAAAAATCATCTCATTACATGTATGGAAGCTCACGGCCAAGGTGGGGATCTTTGTCCGAATTCGTTTTCAATCCGATTGAATTTTAATCGACATTCCCAATCGTTTCAAGTCATCCAATGATCATCAAAACAAAAAATACCATGACTTCCAAGGGTAATACACATTTGGCCAAGCCTCATTTTTGGGGAAAAATCCATCCAATTTATTTTTCACAAAATTGATCATGTATAACACCATGTTATCAACATACAAGCGTACTTAATCAAACAATTTCATCAAATCATACTTCAATAAATTTTACCCAAATTTTACCCTAAAATTTCATGGTTAAACAAGGCTCCATGATACCATTGTTGGTTTCTATTGATGTCCCAAGATCAATTTAAGCAATGAAATGAATGAATATAACTAAAAAGTATGGCGGAATCATACTTACAAAGATCGGCTTGATGTGATGGTCAACAAAAATGAACTCCTCCAAGCTCCCAAGAATTCGGCCAAGAGAAGTTTTGTTGATGAAGATGAAGCTCCAAGCTTTATGGATTCCAAGCTCTAAGATTGGTTCCCTATCACCTTGGTTTGATCCTTTGATTTATGCTAGAAAATGAAGAAAACCTCCAAGTCTCCTTCAATGGGTTTCACGGCAAAAGGAGAGAGAAGAGAGAGTTTTGAGTTTTTGTATATTGTTTCTAAAACAATAATAATCAATTAAAACAATTACCAAAGTGGTATATGTTTTTACAAAAGTCAAAAGCCAAAATTTTGGCTCCAAAAACTCATTAAATGCACACACCACCTCCATCATGAATAGTGACTGCATGTCACTCACCAAAAAGGTGACAAGCCATCAATCACTAAAGTGACAAGTGATGTGACTCGCGATGTGAATTGTGGGCCCCACTCGATTCAAAATACGAGTGTGTCCTCAAACACTTCCGGGCTCGGTTTCGCTAATTCCGAATTAACGAATTTCCGTCACGACATAATTAAATAATTATGCCTAGCGAAATTACTATTCATTTCGCTAACGAATTAATTCTAAATTAACTCATTTGCCCGAATTAAAATCCGATTTTAATTCCGCGTCGAAATCCAATTTCATTTAATATATCAAAAATATTATTTTGTCGATTAATTCCAAATTAATCTTTCTCTCTCTTCTAATAGCACTTTATCCAAGATAAAGTTTCTCCGCAATTAATCCCAGATTAATAAAGTTCGAATCAAACATCATCGGTGAATCCTCGGGAAGCGACCCAAGAGATCTCTGGATATGTTGGCAGTAAATATGATCGTCAGACTATCCGAACACGTACGTACCTCATACTACGTCTTTACCGATTTACGAGACAAGATTGGCTTCTAACAAAGCGCCATACCTACCCAATTCTCCAGAAATATTCTTACTGGAATATACGATCTATATCAGGCGTAGTATACCGTAGTATTTCGTATTGCTATCCAGTATCGGATGTCACATGCAAGGCTTGGGGCTGGAATGTGTCTACCCCGTACGAAGCACATATCGGATATCGAGCAACTAGTCTATTTGAATCGAATAATCATGACCTTGTCATATTATCCCGATGGTTGCAACACAATAGAGAACTAGTTCTGAATCCCTGCGTGATCATCATCTCCATATGTTTGATGTGATACTTCCGTCTTGACATTACATCCAATACACTACGATTCTCAATAAACCCAGCAGAGGCGTACACAGAACCTGTTAAAGCCCTGGACTACCAAAACCAAGTTTACCAATTGTCACAAGTACTAGCGATGCAAGTCTCAAGTTAAGACCAAATACACCTACCCTGAAGCAGACTCCGATAGACATATATACATACTACCAATGGGATTCCGCGGGGTCTATCCAGAGTGAAGCTATTTTCCGTACCATCGATAAAACACAACCTCTTATCACACTTGCATAAGTATCCAATACTTAAATATATGAGAACTATGCTGTTATGCCCTCACAACGCGCACAAGTGCAATACTAGTCTATTCTACATTATCGATGTCCAGGCTCCATAATACTACGACTAGGGATATTTAATGATTAAACCTTTATGGATTGATACTGTCTCATATCATCTCAATCCGGAACTAATCGTATGGACTTTTACCATTTATCTATATCAAAGTAAATGAATCATAAAACGGTAAAAGGCAATTTCATTATAACATAGTTAATTTTGTACAAAAATATAATGTCTTTTACAAACAGTGATGCTATGGGTCATAACTATCCAACAAGTAACCCCCGAATGAGAAACACTCCCTATGGCCAAGAGGTTGACATTCGGAGTAACCAACAACATGACCGAGTTTGAAGTGTGCGCCTTCGAACTGACGACATTGATAACCTTGAAGGCTAAGAACGTGGAGGTCTATGGAGACTCAATGTTGGTAGTCTGACAGATTCAAAGAGAATTGGAATTTAAGGAAGAACGGTTGAACCCCTACTTTTTCCAACTCAGGAGTCTGGCACAGGCTCTCTCCGATTGTAAATTCCGGCACTTGCTGCAAGAAGAGAATCAAATGGCAGATATGTTAGCTACCCTAGCTGCAACATGGGAAAATCCAGAAAAGTTGGTGATGATACCGCTAGTGTTGACAACGGCAAGCAGATCTCTCGACGAGATAGAAAGGATCTTGGAAGTATAGGTCGACGATGGGAAACCCTGGTACTGTGACATTCAGAGATACTTAGAACACGGGGAACTTCCGGAAGAAGCAAGCATAAAGGACATGATAGCCATCTAATATTTGAGTTTGAAAGGAGAACTATACAAGAGACAAGCAAATGGCATCCAAATAAAGTGTTTAAGAAAAGAATAGGCTCAAAAGGCAATAGAAGAAGTACATGCTAGAGTATGTATACCGCAAATGAATGGATTGAATGTCTCGCAAGATAGTAAGACAAGGCTTCTATTGGTCGACCATGGAAGCTGACTGCGCAAGGCTGGTAAAACATTGTCACGATTGTCAAGCACACGGTATTTTGAACCATTTACCTCAAACAGAGTTGCATGGGCAGTCAGAGCCATATCCTTTCTCACCATGGGGAATTGATATGATCTGAGAAATTCAACCGCATGCATCGAATGGACATCGCTTCATAGTAGTGGTACTAGACTACTTTTCGAAATGGGTGGAAGCCGAGTCATTTCGTAATGTTACAGCAAAGCAAATGGTGAAGTTCATAACCTGGAACCTCATATGTTGATACGAAATGCCGCATCACATTGTAACAGATAATGGAGTCTAATTTTAAGGAGAAATGAAGGCAATGTTACAGAAGTATTGGATAGGACATCACAAGTCATCACCCTACAGACCACAGGCAAATAGGGCAGTCGAGGCAGCCAATAAGACAATAAAGAAGATATTAGCAAAAGATGATGGAAAATTATAAAGATTGGGTTGACAAACTACCGAACGCCTTGTGGGGGTATAGAATTTCTATGAGAACAGTAATGTGAGCCACGACTTACTCTCTGGTCTACGGGATGGAAGCAGTATTACTGGTGGAAGTTGAGATACAATCAATGCGGGTATTAGCAGAAGTGGAGTTACCTGAACAAGAATAGGCCTCGCAGAGATTTGAACAGTTAGCATTACTGTATGAAAAGAGAATGAAGTCTTTACATGATATATAGTTGTACCAGAAGAGGTTGGCCCGAGCATTCAACAAGAAGGTGCGTCCTATCAAGATCAGAAATGGTGATCTGGTACTTAAGCTGTCAAAGCCGTCGATGACAGATCCGAGAGGAAAGTTTAGACCCAACTGGGAAGGACCCTATATAGTCAAGAAAGTGATGAGAAATGGGGCAGTGAGACTGTCAGATTTAGAAGGGAACGAGTTTACCGAGCCAATCAATATGGAAAGATTAAAGTAATATTTTACCTGCGGGAGAGAAGATCGAACGGTCACCGGGATAACTGGCGGAAGACCTAACCCAACGGAATAGGAAATTCATCTGCGCATGCATGCATACACATAACGTACTTCCATTTTTTTTGGTTTTGTTTCATTTTGTATTCACAGGTTTCAAAGAAAATATGAGAAAGCGGCAAATGCAAGCCAACCAGAAGCAGTAACATAGCATCATCATTTTCGGGAATGAATCCCAGGGTTGAGGCCCACATCAGTATCAGTCTCGGGAAAGAATCCCAGGGTTGAGGCCCACATCGTCAACAGTTTTTGAGAATGAATCCCAGGAGGTGAAGCCCGCACTATCAGCAGTTGAAAGGAAGAATTCCAGTGGAGTGAAAACAAAAGAGAGAGAGAAGTCATTGATGATAAAATTGTTTGCTGTAGGGTGAAACCTTAGAAATGATAAGTGCGAGATGTGCTCTCATCCGGTTTTCTGAGTGGTTGATCTCGGCTAGACTCGCGAGCACTAAATTATAGGATTTAGCAGTAGAAGCCTGAGTAGTCGGTGAGATGACTAGTTGAAGAGATGACGGATCGGTGAATGACCGTTTGCTTAGATGTCCATCCTGATTTACTTGTGTTACGATATGTGATATGGTTGGAAATGAAAAAAAACTCTCTGAAGAGGAAAAATAAACTACCTATAACCGATAAGCGTGAAGCTAACTATTGGCGAGTATTAGGACCACCATGAGGAGAAATGCTACCTTAAAGGGTAGGTGTGTTGAAAAAAATGAAAAGACGAAAGAAAAGAAGAAGAAAACCATATCATGTTAAGTACGAAGAAGTAATTGCAGAGTTTGATCAAGATATCTAGGTTGGTTAGACCTACTGATCCCATTCTTCGAGACAAAATCATCAAGTTAGCTTACTTAAGGAACAAGCTGTGAAAGGACCTTGGCATACACACACTTGGAGTCTAGTTTAGATCATGTATTCAAAAAATTAGATTCGAGTTTTATCGAGTACTTTGAAGGTTCCCTAGTTTCGACACTAGGCATCATTTAAGGACGAAAATCTAAGTAGCTATCAGGATTATCTCGTAAAAGGCAGTATAGTATGTTGGTATGTAACATCACATTAGGAGATCTACTTTGACCTAATAAAAGAAGAAAAAAACAGAAAGATGAACCGAGTCTGGGGGTGACCAGTCTACCCCTTCTCATATAGCACGGTTCGAGAATGAACCATCACATTAGTAATTCTTCAAGAATGAGGTTTAGTATGCTAGGAATAGCGCTCTGAGAATGGAGTACGGTTCAGGAATGAACCATCACATCAGCAATGCCTCGGGAATGAGGTTTAGTATGTCGGGAATGGCTCTTCGGGAATGGAGCACGGTTCGGGAATGAACCATCACATAAGTAATGCCTCGGGAATGAGGTTTAGTATGCCGAGAATGGCACTCTGAGAATGGAGCATGGGTCGAGGCCTACATCACAACCGCGACGCCTTGGGAATGAGGTTTAGCATGCCGGGAATAGTGCAAGGTTCGGAAGGGAACCATAACTATCACAACTGCGACGCCTAAGGAATGAGGTTTAGCATGCCGCAAATGGTGCTCCGGGAATAGAGCAAGGTTCAGAAGTGGACCAACCGTGATGCCTCAGGAATGAGGTTTAGCATGCCAAGAATGGCGCTCCGGGAATGGGGCATGGTTGGAAGGGGACCATAACTATCACAACCGTGATGCCTTAGGAATGAGGTTTAACATGCCGAGAATGGAGCAAGGTTTGGAAAATGAACAACCGCAGCGCCTGGGAATGAGGTTTAGCATGCCGGGAATGGGCCAAGGTTCAGAATGGGACCACAACTTATCAGTTCATTTCGGTAGTGATTCATAGAGATCGCATAGTATTTTGCAGGGATGAACCTCAGGGGTCGTAGCACTCACCATAAGATCAACTTAGTTCGAAGCAACAAGCAAGTTAGGCAGTAGCTGGCGAGCCAGGTAAGTAAAAATACATTACAAAACTTTGATAGGATTGTCACTGTCACATAGTGTACAAGTCCCATCAAAGTGGAGGTGACTGTAGTCACTGTATTTTTGCAAATAAGTCCCAATAATGAGCCATAAATGGAGGCACTACCCGATAAGTTACGAAAATCGCGGGAAATGGACGTCAGAATGGAAAATTTAGAAATCAATACCTTGTTGGACTTAATTCATTTGCTTAGCTTAGGGTTCGCTCGTTGGACCTTTGTTTAAAATTATCCTCGGCCTAAAAAACCCCGTAACCCATACCAAGCCACACATCCAAGCCCACACGCCCAATCCATATCCAAGCCTACACGCCCGAGCCACTCACTAAGCTCCACACGCATAATCCCACTAAATCCCCTCCAAAATTATTCAAACACATTAAACACATGTTGATATCCAACCAAATCACCTTCCTAAATAAAGTAAATCAAATCAAATCTCATAAATCCCTTTCCTAAACTAAAATAAATCACCTTCCGAATTTAATGGATCTTTTCCTTGTATCACACTAATTGAAAGATATCCCCCATAATTGCATGGTTTCTTTCTTTCCCGTAAAAGGAAAACCCTAACCCTTTCTTATAAAAAGGAGCACAAACCAAACCATTCTTCCTCTAGCACATTCTCGCCCAATACAAGAAGATTAACCCCCTCATTTACCGTGAACCAGCAGCCCCAAAATCCATCTCCATCGCCGTGAACCATGAAGCCCTAAAACTCCCTCCATTGTCATGAGATAATCCCTAAAACTTCCCCATCCACTACCGAAAATTGCACCCCTGAAACTGATTCAAATACCACAAAAAGCATAAAAATATTATATAAAAACTGCACCATAAAAACCCCTAAACAGCCCATGCACTGCCGCATAAACTGTCCCTTGAAACCTCTCTAAATACCGCATAACGAGTCTTTGAACACTGCTCCAATTACCGACAACCCGTCCCAGAACACAAACCCAATCACCACACAAAGTATATAAAATTACACCTTTTACAGCAAAACAGGCCATAAAACTGCACAACCCAATTACTGCAGAAACAACCCTAAACACCCCTCTAAGCCACCGAAAATAGTCCTTAAAAATCCTTGCATTACCGTAAAAAAACTACAACAAAACAGTCCCAAAACTGCACAAAACAGTCACCCAAAACTGCCCAAATACCGCAAACATTAACCAAAGATAACGAGCAGAAAACAGCAGAAAAACAGAGAAAATAGGAATCTAAAACAACGAGGCGACGAAGGAAAACCGGAGGAGTTACGGAGTGTTAACCCTTCCGACGACCGCGTAACGCACTTCCAAGATGCGACTTAAAAGGTAAGACCTGAGGGCACCCTTTTATTTATTCTCGTTTATCTTTTTTTAATTATTTTTTGGTATTTCTACGCATGTGTATTGTTGGTTCATGTATGTTATTGTTCTGGGATGAATGATTTTGTGTTATCTCTCGTGGTATATTGGATGGAAACCTACATAAATTCTGTAGCTGAATCTGAATGGTGTTGGACAATTATGACCCATAGCATCACTATTTGTACAGAACATGGTTTTGTTGTACAAATTAACTGTGTGACAAAGGAAACTACTCTTTTATCATTTGTAATTAGATTACGTGAATATATAAATGAAAGAAGTCCTTATGATTAGTTCCGGATTATAAATCCACTAAGGTTTAATCATTAAATATCCCTAGTCGATAATGCGGAATAGACTAGTATTGCACTTGTGCGAGTTATGGGAGCACAACGGAATAGTTCTCATATATTTAAGTATTGGATACTTATGCAAGTGTGATGAGAGGTTGTGTTTACCGATGGTAGGGAAACAGCTTCGCTTCGGATAGACCCCACAGAATCTTATTGGTTGTATGAAAATGTGTCTATGGGAATCCGAATCAAGGTAGGTGTATTTGGTCTTAACCTGAGACTTGCATCGCTAATACTTGTGACAATCATTACGCTTTAGTTTTGGTCGTCTGAGACTTTAACAGGTTCTGTGTACGCCTCTTCTAGGCTTATTAAGAATCGTAGAGTATTGGATGTATGTCAACATGGAAGTATCAATTCAGTCATATGAAGATGATGATCACGTAGGGATACACAACCAGTACTCTAATATGTTGCAACCATCGTGATAATATGACAATGTCATGATTATCCGATTAAAGAGACTAGTTGATTCTGATCTAATATATGCTTCGTACGGGGCAGACACCACTATTCCAGCCCTAGGCCTTGCATATGACATTTGATACTGGATCGCAATACACAATACTACGTATACTACGCCTGACATAGATTGTATATTCCGCTAAGAATATTTCTGGAGAATTGGGTAGGCACGGTATTTTGCTAGAAGCCAACCATGTCTTGTAAATTCGTTAGCATGTAGTACGAGGTACACACTTAATCGGATAGTCTGATAACCGGATTTATTGCCAAAATATCCAGAGGTCTCTTGGGTCGCTTCCCAAAGACTCACCGATGACAGTTGATTTAAATTAGAATTAATCTGGGATTAATTAAGAGTGAGAAAATTAATCTTGGATTAATTGAGGCATTTTTTAATCTGGGATTAAATGTGTTTGGAAGAGAGAAAGCGTGATTAATTTGGAATAATCGGGTAAAATAAATTAATAGTTAAATTTTGATTTTTCTATTTAATTTATTGATATGGGCTAAAATTAATATATCAGATATATTAATTAGAATTAGATTTCCTTACGAAATTAAAGTCAGACTTTAATACATGCGAACTGATTAATTTAGAATTAATTCGTAAACGGCATTCGTAATAAATTTACGAGGCGTCGTTATTTAATTAAATTAGATTTAATTATTTAGCGATGAAAAGTCATTTAATCGGATTGAACGGATCTGAGCCGCTGCAAACATTCGTAGAAACCGTTTGAATTTTGAATTCAAAATATAGGGCTCACTTCACATGTGGTAGTTGGGAGAGTTGTTGGCATTTATGCCATACCACCAACTTTCCCAACCACCTTGGAATGGTTTTGGAAAACCATTTACCCAACCACCTTGTTTAGGTGAAAAAGGTAAATTGGATTTCACCAAAAGCATTCTCTCTCTCATTTGAAAACACAACACAAAAATCAAAAACCCTAATCCATTTGGGCATGAGCTTCATACATATCCTCTCTTTGCTTTTATGGCAAAATCATTCAAAGCTAGCACTTCAAAGATCAACAAAGGTGATAGGAAAACAACTCAAAGCTTGAAATCAACATTCAATGGTTGGATCTTGGAGATCACTTCTCAAAATTTTTAAATTCCAATACGTTCATTGTAAGTATATTCCACAGCTTATAATGATATTTTTCACATACTGTCATGCTTATTAGGTCCTTGGTATGTTCTAGAAACACTAACAATGGTATCATGAGCCAATTTTAAGCATGAAAAATTCTAGGGTTCTCGAGACTTAAATTTGGGGCTTTTGTGTTTTGAACATGATTTTTTCAAATTGATGGTTTGAGCATGCTTAGAATATGATAACTTAGAGTTATGCATGATTAGATTTGAGATAAATCGATTGAATCAAAAAACATGGCATCCCTACCTTGGCTGAAAGACACTGCAGTCCACTGCAGTTTGATTTTTTAAATTTTATAACATTGGATGTGTTTAAATGCATGATAAAATATTGATTGTTGGTTTGATTAGATTGGAATAAAAGTCAATAATGTTTATGTTAAATTCAAAGAGCATGTAGAGCAAGAAAATGATATGTTTTGCTTCAATTTTTGTTGAGCATAAATTGATTAACTTAAGCATGATTAATTGGTTAATTGATGTTTTGGAAATATTAAGGTTAATTAATAATCATGGCTAATACATTTTAATTATAATAATTAAAATATTTGGAATATTAAAATTATAATATTGGCCTTTTAAGTTTATTGGGCTAAAAGTGTGTATTGGGCTTAATGGGCTTGGTTTGACCAAGTTTGGTTTTGGACATTTGGATTGGATCCAATTGGGCCCAAAACTAATTCCATAAAGTCCAAATACATCACTTGACCTTTTAAAGAATTTAATTGGGCCCATTGGGCCTAACTTGATTTGTTGGCAATAGAGTGATTCTTATTGGGCCTTAGCATTTTGGGTTTGATCCATTATGGCCAAAGCCCATGTCTTAAGAATCAATTAAGAACCCATTGGACTTTAATTAAAATGACATTGGATGTTATTGGGCCTTTGAGACCCATCAAGATTGGATTTGGAATCCAAGCCTTTAAGGCATATAAATAAGTGTAAGTGTTTAATTTGGAATTAAATATGAATTAGTATTGAAAACAAATAAATTAGATTTAAAGTTGTAGTTCGATATAATTCAAGAATACGTACTTAAAAGTATTTATTCTTAAACGAGTTAGACTCACGCAAATCAAATCATTGTTTGAACATTGGATGATCATTAATTCAAAGATTAATTAATTGGATTAGATTGATTTAATAACATGCTTTGTATGGATACATGAATGTGTTGTATGAATAATGTATATCAGATGGATATTAGAAGGGTGAGGGCAATTTTGGAAATTGTAATAATTTTAGAATTTATTAATTGGACCTGCGTGTCCAGCCTTCTATCTCTTTACTCTTTGTAATTCTCTTCTCACATATTCCCCTCAACGTTAATAAGGTTTCTTTATTTGTATTATGAATTTGGTAGAAGTTAGAATAGTTCTAGCCGGGGAAAGGAAATGGTGTGATTTGTTCTAGGAACAATTGTGAGATATCCACCCGCATATTAGTTACCGCGTCTTATTATGATTTTAGAATGCATGCTTAAGGGTTACGATATGTGATATGGTTGGAAATGAAGAAAAACTCTCTGAAGAGGAAAAATAAACTACCTTTACCCGATAATGGTGAAGCTAACTATTGGCGAGTATTAGGACCACCATGAGAGAAAATGCTACCTTAAAGGGTAGGTGTGTTGAAAAAAATGAAAAGACGAAAGAAAAGAAGAAGAAAACCATATCATGTTGAGTACGAAGAAGTAATTGCAGAGTCTGATCAAGATATCTAAGTTGGTTAGACCTACTGATCCCATTCTTCGAGACAAAATCATCAAGTTGGCTTACTTAAGGAACAAGCTGTGAAAGAACCTTGGCATACACACACTTGGAGTCTAGTTTAGATCATGTATTCAAAAAATTAGATTCGAGTTGTATCGAGTACTTTGAAGGTTCCCTAGTTTCGACACTAGGCATCATTAAGGACGAAAATATAAGTAGCTATCAGGATTATCTCGTAAAAGGCAGTATAGTATGTTGGTATGTAACATCACATTAGGAGATCTACTTTGACCTAATAAAAGCAGAAAAGAACAGAAAGATGAACCGAGTTGGGGGTGACCAGTCTACCTCTTCTCATATAGCACGGTTCGAGAATGAACCATCACATCAGCAATTCTTCAAGAATGAGGTTTAGTATGCTAGGAATAGCGCTCCGAGAATGGAGTACAGTTCAGGAATGAACCATCACATCAGTAATGCCTCGGGAATGAGGTTTAGTATGCCGGGAATGGCTCTTCGGGAATGGAGCACGGTTCGGGAATGAACCATCACATAAGCAATGCCTCGGGAATGAGGTTTAGTATGCCGAGAATGGCACCCCGAGAATGGAGCATTGGTCGAGGCCCACATCACAACGGCGACGGCTCAAGAATGAGGTTTAGCATACCGGGAATGGTCCAAGGTTCGGAAGGGAACTATACTATCACAACCGCGACGCCTAAGGAATGAGGTTTAGCATGCCGGGAATGGTGCCCCAGGAATAGAGCAAGGTTCAGAAGTGGACCAACCGCGACGCCTCGGGAATGAGGTTTAGCATGCCAAGAATGACGCTCCGGGAATGGGTCATGGTTCGGAAGGGGACCACAACTATCACAACTGTTATGCCTTAGGAATGAGGTTTAGTATGCCGAGAATGGAGCAAGGTTTGGAAAATGAACAACCGCTGTGCCTAGGAATGAGGTTTAGCATGTCGGGAGTGGGCCAAGGTTTAGAAGGGGACCACAACTTATCAGTTCAGTTCGGTAGTGATTCATAGAGATCGCAGTATCTTGCAGGGATGAACCTCAGGGGTCGCAGCACCTCACCACAAGATCAACTTAGTTCGAAGAAACAAGCAAGTCAGGCAGTAGCTAGCGAGCCAGGTAAGTAAAAATACATTGCATAACTTTGATAGGATTGTCATTGTCACACAGTGTACAAGTCCCATTAAAGTGGGGGTGACTGTAGGCACTGTATTTTTGCATATAAGTCCCGATAATGAGCCACAAATGGAGGCACTACCCGATAAGTTACGAAAGTCACGGGAAATAGACGTCAAAATGGAAAATTAGAAATCAATACCTTGTTGGACTTAATTCATTTGTTTAGCTTAGGGTTCGCTCATTGGACCTCTGTTTTAAAATTTATCATCGGCCTAAAAACCTCGTAACCCACACCAAGCCACACATCCAAGCCCACACGCCCAATCCATATCCAAGCCTACACGCCCGAGCCACTCACTAAGCTCTACACGAATAATCCCACTAAATCCCCTCCAAAAATATTCAAACACATTAAACACATGTTGAAATCCAACCAAATCACCTTCCCAAATTAAAGTAAATCAAATCAAATCTCATAAATCCCTTTCCTAAACTAAAATAAATCACCTTCCTAATTCAATGGATCTTTTCCTTGTATCACACTAATTGAAAGATATCCCCCATAATTGCATGATTTCTTTCCTTCCCGTAAAAGGAAAACCCTAACCCTTTCTTATAAAAATGAGCACAAACCAAACCATTCTTCCTCTATAGCACATTCTCGCCCAATACAAGAAGAATAACCCCCTCATTTACCGTGAACCAGCAGCCCCAAAATCCATCTCCATCATCGTGAACCAGCAAGCCCTAAAACCCCCTCCATTTTTCATGAGATAATCGCTAAAACTTCCCCCTCCACTACCGAAAATTGCACCCCTGAAACTACTTTCAAAAACCACAAAAAGCATAAAAAATACATAAAAACTGCACCATAAAAACCCCTAAACAACCCATGCACTGCCGCATAAACTGTCCCTTGAAACCTCTCTAAATACCGCATAACCAGTCTTTGAACACAGCTCCAATTACCAACAACCAGTCCCAGAACACAACCCCATGTTGAGTTCCTAATTAGGTCCCAAGAATCATCCAAAACAAGCATAAAATCGCATGAACACATCAAGGAATAATGGCGGAAACAAATACTCACAATGATTGGTTTGAGATGCAAAGAACACAAGTCTTTTTCTTGCTTTGTTGAGCTCGGTTTTGGCCTCCTTGGACTGCTACCATGCTCGGTTTGGGTCATCTTCTTCCTTGAAAATTCGGCCATGGATGTCACCATTGAAGCTCCAAGCTTCAAGCTTTCCATGCTCACAAATTCGTTTCCCTATCACCATAATACAACCCATGTGTGTGCTAGCACTCTTTCTTCTTCTTTGTCTTTGATCAAACCAAAATTGAAGAAGATTTTGGCTCAAAGCCGTGAGAGAGAGATGAAGAATTTTGGCTCCAAAAGAGAACTAAAACCGTGAGTGAGAGGGAGAGGGAGAAGCCATTTCGTTTTTGGAGAGAGAGAGAGTGTTAATAGAAAAATAAATTGTAAAATGCTTTTATATTTCCCAAATAAATAAAGCATTTACCATTTTAAATTTCAAAAACAAAAGTCAAAAGCAAAAAAGCAAAAAGTGCTTTTCAATCACTTCACATCACTATTCACATCACATCTCTACACTTTAAGTCACATCACTTTAATAAAGTGACATGTTGTCAAGTCACATCACTCAAAGTGACAATTGATTTGACGATTGATGCGACTAGTGATTTGACGTTTGATGTGACTTGCGTGCCGCGCTCGGATTCAAAATACGAATGCGCTCGCAATCACTCTCGGGCTCGGGTTCGCTAATTCCAAATTAACGAATTTTCCGTCGCGTCGTAATTAAATGATTACGCCTAGCGAAATCACTATTCACGTCGCTAACGAATTAATTCTAAATTGATTCGTTCGCCCGAATTAAAATCCAATTTTAATTCCGCGTCGAAATCCAATTTCATGTAATATATCGGATATATTATTTTATCGATTAATTTTAAATTAATCGTTCTCTCTCTTTAATTAATATTTTATCCCAGATAAAATATCTCCGTAATTAATCCCAGATTAATTTTCTCTCTCATCGAATTAATCCCAGATTAATTTTCTCTCTCTTCTAATTAATCCCAGATTAATTAAAGTGCGAGTCATACATCATCGGTGAATCTTCGGGAAGCGACCCATGAGATCTCGGATATGTTGGCAGTAAATACGGTCGTCGGACTATCCGAACACGTAAGTACCTCGTACTGCGTTTATACCGATTTACAAGACAAGGTTGGCTTCTAGCAAAGCGCCATGCCTACCCAATTCTCTAGAAATATTCTTATAGGAATATATAGATCTGTATCAAGCGTAGTATACTAACTATTGTGCATATCGGTCCAGTATCGGATAGTCACGTGCTAGGGCTGGGGCTGGATAAGTGTCTGCCCCATCCGAAACATATATCGGATGTCTGGTAACATAGTCTCTATAATCGGATATTCATGACCTGGTCACAATATCCCGATTGGTTATGCAACACTCAAAGCACTAGTACCGTATCCTGCGTGACATCATCTCCACTATGACTGAAGTGATACTTCCGTCTTGACATCACACCCAATACACTACGACTCTCTGATAAACCCAGAAGTGGTGTACTCAGAACCGGTTAAAGCCATGTACCACCAAGACCAAAGTCTATCGATTATCGCAAGTATTAGCGATGCAAGTCTCAGGTTAAGACTATACACACCTACCTTGATTTCGGCCTCCCATAGAACATAGTCATAATACCAATGGGATTCCGAGGGGTCTATCCAGAGCGAAGCTGTTTCCCGTACCATCGGTGAAACACGACCTCCTATCGCACTTGCATAAGTATCCAATACTTATATATATGAGAACTATGCCGTTGTGCCCTCACAACGCGCACAAGTGCAATACTAGCCTATTCCGCATTATCGATGTCCAGTCTCGATAATACTCCAGCTAGGGATATTTAATGATTAATCCTTCGGGGACTGATACTGTCTCATATCATTCTCAGTCCAGGAACTAATCACAGGGACCTCTCTTCATTTATATATCTATGGTGATCTAATCACAAATGATGAGAGTGCAATTTCCTTGTCACATAGTTAATTTGCTACAACAACACAATGTTCTGTGCAAATAGTGACGCTATGGGTCATTTTGTCCAACAATCTCCCACTTGGCATGTAGCGAGTCACTCAAGTGTCCCACACCCGAACTATGTACGGTTCGCTCAACTTGCTGAGAAAAGCTTTCGTCAGCGGATTTGCATGATTATCATCTTGATGCGATTTATTTTATCATCACATCGCCACGATGTATGATCCGAACGAATCAGATGAATATGTAAGTATGTATCTGGGTCGTTGATGAGACCATTAATTCTTTAGCCCGTGCTGATGCCTAGCTCAGCTGCTAACAGAACTATATCTAATCTAATTAGATATGTATCGACCCAAATGACTTCTATTGCTGCCTCAACTGCTGCAATTAACCCGCTTGTGTGTTTATTCGGTAACAGTATCTTGCTTCGAAGATTTCCAGCTCACTGCACCGTTATTCAAACTGTATAGTACCGTTTGCGACTTTTAGTCTTTATCGGTTACAGGAAACTTGCTACAGTGATCCCAGTCACTTCAAGTTCTCCTTCTCCATAGACTAAGACAACATCCTTAGTTCTCTAAGTTACTAACGGATGTTCCTAACATCAATCCAGTGACTATCACTCGGATTAGCCTGTTTGTGAATCCATATGCTCAAAGCGTATGATACACCAGGTCTTGTACATTTTTCAATGTACGGTTCCACGGAGAGTATTTTGAAAGCCAAGCTTTCACCGACATTTATTTTATGCGAATATCATTTCCAAGAAATGACGTATTATCATTATTTTATAGGACAGCCACTGTCAGTGCGCTCCCACTAACCCTCTTATTTACACAAGAATCATTTTTCATTTTGAATTAAATCATACACCATTATGATTGCATCAAAATAATAATTCCAAGAACTTATGCTCGTGTCAGCAAGCATCATCCAAATGGATCTACCGTGGCAATAGGTAAAAGTTTGAATCGTAATCAACACAATGTCGATAACGATACCTTTCCGTTAAAAGCCTAGCTTTATACGTTGGTATATTGCCATCCATGTACGTCTTCCTTGAAGACTTATATAGTACCAGTAGGCACAATGCCATGTGGTACATCAACTAGTATCCAAACTGGTTGATATACATGGAATCCATTTCGGACTCATGACACTTTGTCATAATAGGGAGTCGATACCTCGTATCACTTCCTTTGTTCTCGTGTATTCGAAGATTAATGGTATAGTTTCATCCTTGATCAACTATATTTGTTCCATTAAGATTCAATGCCTTGAACAATATTACTCCGATTTTCATCGAGTTATACTATCCTCCCACTTACCACTGCATATCGGTATTCCTCTTAGGAAAACCGCATGGTGAGCAACAATCTAATTGTTCTCTTGTGAGGTGTTAAGTACAATACTTATGGTATCCCTAGGATGACCTACAATTGGCACTTATCATATTGGGTTTTAGTTTGGTATCATCCAAACATATGCCAAGCATACCCAAATAGTCAGGAATGAGAAACCCGGTTTCTTTCCCGTTCATATCTAATACGATATCTGTCAAACAGATTATTATGGAACCTTATTCAAAATAAGTTTTTGCACTGTTTAAAGCTTATCCGTTGAAGGAAATGGTAGCTCAAAGTGACTCGTGATTAACCTTATTATGTCTAACAAAATTCGGTTAATCCTGTTCGGACACACCGTCAAAATGACGTGTTCCGAGAGGAGTCCTTATTGAAAGAATACTATACTCTTTCAAGTATACGAGAAACTTACTGCTTAAGTATTTTCATTACGGTCTTACCGTGATGGTGTAATACTATAACCGATCTGTTTGTCTATTCCGTGTCGAAACTATAAAAGTTTTCGATTTGTGTTCTTCAAAAGAAACACACAACCATTACGCGATGCCACATCCGTATAGGTCACGTAATATTCATATCCACCTCTAGCCTAGCTAGACACGGGCCCACTTGCTTCACTATGAACTAGGGCTAACAGATCGGTGGCATTTTCACTTTTACCGAGTAAAGGTGTTTTAAGCACTTTGCTTAATAAACTAGATTCGTAGACTTTATTTGAATGGAATCAAAACAGTCCAAGTACCCACTCTTCGAAAGTGTGGATATACGAGTCTTGTGTTGATTGTGTCCCAGACAACAATGCCACAATTAGTTTCTTAACTGATCAAATCAGTTTGAGCTATTTATTTGTCATGTTATGTATTTGAGATATTATTTATATTCAAAATATAAATTCTGTTATTCACATCTAATGTGTTTATCCCAATATCATCTTTATATAATAAAACACTTTAGTGTTCTAGAATATAAAGGTACACCCGCAGCGGGTTATACGCGATATAGAGATAATGTTTCTAGTCTAAACTAGTTACATTATAACAGTTTCTAAATTAAGTACTAACGCGAAGGCAGTTCCTAAATTCAGATATCTACGATTAAAACAGCGACTATCTTCCCGTTTACTATTCGCAGATAAATCTCAGTTGAAGTCAGTATCCTGCTTAAAGCAGATTCTGCACAACAGTACATATTTATGTATCACACTAAGTATTTATAATCCAATTTCAATACTAGTTGTGAACATAATTATGACAAACATATTTGAAGTAAGTGCCTTGCTCGTCTTCAATTCCTTCTTTGGATTTGTCCTATTATCTTCTAGAAGACCTAATCCTTAATTCTGATTCAGAATTAGGGAGTCTACTTCGACAAGCTTAATGGATTAAGTGCTAAAGTTAACTATATGAATATTCCAAATTTCATATTCCACTTATTCGCTTAACTCCGGGCTTTAGGCATAATTCATTATTTTATCAAATAAAATAACTTATTAATTTCCAAGACCATCTTGAAATCATTCCCAATTGAAAATTAAATCATTTAAAATATTTTAATCCAAGATTATATTTTAAATATCCAACTTTTCAATTTTATCTTGATTACAATAGTCCAACTATTTAATCAACGATTAGTGGTACTATTTATTATAATGATTATAATAGTCCAACTATATAATCAAATATAATCCAAATTAATTAACCTCAATTACATTGATTACTATAATCCAATTATAAAATCAACTGTAAACTGAAATTAATTAATTCAAATATATTGATTAATATAATCCAATTATATATAATCAACTATAATACAGTCCAACTGTTTATTAAAACAACAATTTAAATATTAGTCCAACTAACATTTAATAATACGACGAAATAATTTGAATGAGCGCGTTATGGCGAGTAATTGAACGAGTATTGCAAATTCAATTCTTGCCTCCCACTATTTTTCGTCGAGCCTCTAACCCTCTGTCGAGTACTCGGGAAACCGTGTTTCCTAGTGGGCTAGGATCCCGTTAATATCACACACAATCTTGACTTTGGCCAACAAATTGTATGATAATTAACTAGGTAGATCTCGAAGATCAATTGGATCCCATCCAATTCCTAGATCCAGTAGGCGGATATCCAAATCCTAAACATATATCTTATATATGCCAATACATCCATGTATTACCTAACCTTTTCCTCTGAATCAACTAAGCCTTGGCTTTGGCACAACAAACCTAGTGATCCCAGTCAAGCGCGACCCATGACCATGGAAAGCTTCGTAATCAATGTCGATGGACAAGAAGTGGTCTTGACTTTGGCCAACAAACCACAACTTGGACAAGACACCGATATGGAACAAAACTCTCGTGATTCAAACACATCTTCGACGGACAAAGGGCTTGACTTTGGCCAACAGCCCAATGCCAATCTCGGATCTTGAGTAAGAATCACTCAATGGAAGGAAAAACACTTGATATTTAGCGAGGGTTTTTCGCGTGCAATTGGCAACCAATTTATTATCTTTGTTAAGGTCTCATCATCATACACCCTTAAATATGCATTCTAAACACATAATAAAGCGCATATGAAATAAAATAATAATGATATGCGGATGGATACTTTACATTGATCCTAGATCAAATCTCTCATTTTCTCTCTCCAAAGCTAGCACATGTATTTACTTCTACCCGTTACACTACACTTCTAAAGAAACTTATATTACATTGAGGGGAATAGGTGAGAAGAGAATACAAAGAGTATATAGGTGATAAGGCTGGACACGCAGGTCCAATTTAATAAATCAAATTTATTACAATTTCCAAAATTGTCCCACCCGACTAAATCCATCCGATATACATTATTCACGCATCGCAACCATGTATTCATACAAGCATGTTATCAATCAATCTAATCCAATTAATTAATCTGATAATTAGTGATCATCAATGTTCAAACAACGATTTGATTTTTGCTCGAGTCAAACTCGTTTTACGAATAAGTACTCAAAGTACGAATTCTCGAATTAAATTAAACTACATAATTAAATCCAATTTAATACGCATTTAATTCTAATTCACTATTTAATTCCAAATTAAATATTACACTTTATTAACGAACCTTCTACGATTTAAATTCCAAATTCAATCGTTATGGGTCTCAAAGCCCAATTAACGTCAAACGTTTATTTAATTAAAGTCCAATGGGCTTTTAATTAATTTCATAAGGCGTGGACTTTTGGTCAACTCGGGTCAAACCGATAACCAAAGTCCAATCCGGGAGTTACCCCATAAGCCTTTAAATTAATTTTGGCCCATTAGGCCCAATTAAATAATTAAGGTCCATTAAGTCATAATTGGACTTTATGGATGCGGTTTGGGCCTAATTGGATCCAACCAATTTTGCCTAAACCCAACTTTGTACAACAAAGCCCAAAAGCCCAATTATAACATTCAAGGCCCAATTTCCAAAAACAAGCCTAATTAATTAACTTATAAAATTCCAAATTTCATAATTAATTAACCTAAGTGTTATACATAATTAACCACCTAATTATTATTTCTAAAACATCAATTAGCATACTTAATCATGCATTTCAACATCAAATAGTGTCTAACACAATTTATTAAAACCAAACCCATTTTACATGCTTTAAAGTCTTGCCATTTAAGGGTTTTTCAATCCGATTTGGTTTCAATCAAATTGAATCCACAATCATCATTTCCCAAATCAATTAAACTCATCTAATGAATCAAAATACAAAAAACACAATGAATTTCATATCCAATTGAATTCGGCCAAGCCTACTTTAATTTGGGAAAATTGTTCCAAATCAAATTCAATCCAATCAAACTTCAATTCAACATTACCCACTTGTTTCAAGTCATCCAATGATCAAACAAACTAAAATTCACCAAGATATTAGGGTCTTTAATTTCGGCCAACATAAGCAATTTGGGGAAAATTGTTCCAAACTCATTTCAACAAATTGATCCAATCAATCATCAGTTAAACATACTTTAAGCATTTTAATCATCCAATTTCATCTCAAACATGCTCAAAATCAAGTTTACCCAAATTTATCACTTTATGCCAACATAAAAAAATGGGGGAAATTTGTTCCAAACACAATTTCTTCAAATTGATCCAATCAATCATCAATTAAACATCATTTAAGCATTATAATTAATCAATTTAATCAAATCATGCTCCAATTGATTTTACCCAATTTGTCATGCCCAAAATTTGGGGAAAATTGAATCCAATCCAATTTCATGAAATTGATCATGCACAACTTCAATTCATCAACATACAAGCATACTTTAACATCCAATTTAACCAAAACATGCTTCAATTGATAATCCCCAATTTTAACCCTAACTTTTTCATGCTTGTTCAAAGCTCAAGATACCATTGTTGAGTTCTAATTAGGCCCCAAGAATCATCCAAAACAAGCATAAAATCGCATGAACACATCAATGAATAATGGCGGAAACAAATACTCACAATGATTGGTTTGAGATGCAAGAACACAAGTCTTTTTCTTGCTTTGTTGAGCTCGGTTTTGGCCTCCTTGGACTGCTACCATGCTCGGTTTTGGGTCATCTTCTTCCTTGAAAATTCGGCCATGGATGTCACCATTGAAGCTCCAAGCTTCAAGCTTTCCATGCTCACAAATTTGTTTCCCTATCACCATAATACAACCCATGTGTGTGCTAGCACTTTTTCTTCTTCTTTGTCTTTGATCAAACCAAAAATGAAGAAGATTTTGGCTCAAAGCCGTGAGAGAGAGATGAAGAATTTGGCTCCAAAAGAGAATAAAAAGTGAGGGAGGGAGAGGGAGAAGAAGCAATTCGTTTTTGGAGAGAGAGAGTGTGTTAATAGAAAAAAAATTGTAAAATGCTTTATATATTCCCAAATAAATAAAGCATTACCATTTTAAATTTCAAAAACAAAAGTCAAAAGCAAAAAAGCAAAAGTGCTTTTCAATCACTTCACATCACTTTCACATCACATCTCTACACTTTAAGTCACATCACTTTAATAAAGTGACATGTTGTCAGTCACATCACTCAAAGTGACAATTGATTTGACGATTGATGCGACTAGTGATTTGACGTTTGATGTGACTTGCGTGCCGCGCTCGGATTCAAAATACGAATGCGCTCGCAATCACTCTCGGGCTCGGGTTCGCTAATTCCAAATTAACGAATTTTCCGTCGCGTCGTAATTAAATGATTACGCCTAGCGAAATCACTATTCACGTCGCTAACGAATTAATTCTAAATTGATTCGTTCGCCCGAATTAAAATCCAATTTTAATTCCGCGTCGAAATCCAATTTCATGTAATATATCGGATATATTATTTTATCGATTAATTCTAAATTAATCGTTCTCTCTCTTTAATTAATATTTTATCTCAGATAAAATATCTCCGTAATTAATCCCAGATTAATTTTCTCTCTCATCGAATTAATCCCAGATTAATTTTCTCTCTCTTCTAATTAATATCCCAGATTAATTAAATTGCGAGTCATACATCATCGGTGAATCTTCGGGAAGCGACCCATGAGATCTCCGGATATGTTGGCAGTAAATACGGTCGTCGGACTATCCGAACACGTAAGTACCTCGTACTACGTTTATACCGATTTACAAGACAAGGTTGGCTTCTAGCAAAGCGCCATGCCTACCCAATTCTCCAGAAATATTCTTATAGGAATATATAGATCTGTATCAAGCGTAGTATACTAAGTATTGTGCATATCGGTCCAGTATCGGATAGTCACGTGCTAGGGCTGGGGCTGGATAAGTGTCTGCCCCGTCCGAAACACATATCGGATGTCTGGTAACATAGTCTCTATAATCGGATATTCATGACCTGGTCACAATATCCCGATTGGTTGCGCAACACTCAAGAGCACTAGTACCGTATCCTGCGTGACATCATCTCCACTATGACTGAAGTGATGATACCGTCTTGACATCACACCCAATACACTACGACTCTCTGATAAACCCAGAAGTGGTGTACTCAGAACCGGTTAAAGCCCTGTACCACCAAGACCAAAGTCTATCGATTATCGCAAGTATTAGCGATGCAAGTCTCAGGTTAAGACTATACACACCTACCTTGATTTCGGCCTCCCATAGACACATAGTCATAATACCAATGGGATTCCGAGGGGTCTATCCAGAGCGAAGCTGTTTCCCGTACCATCGGTGAAACACGACCTCCTATCGCACTTGCATAAGTATCCAATACTTATATATATGAGAACTATGCCGTTGTGCCCTCACAACGCGCACAAGTGCAATACTAGCCTATTCCGCATTATCGATGTCCAGTCTCGATAATACTCCAGCTAGGGATATTTAATGATTAATCCTTCGGGGACTGATACTGTCTCATATCATCTCAGTCCAGGAACTAATCACGGGACCTCTCTTCATTTATATATCTATGGTGATCTAATCACAAATGATGAGAGTGCAATTTCCTTGTCACATAGTTAATTTGCTACAACAACACAATGTTCTGTGAAAATAGTGACGCTATGGGTCATTTTTTCCAACACCCCAATCACCACACAAAAGTACGTAAAATTACACCTTTTACAGAAAAACAGTCCGTAAAATTGCACAACCCAATTACTGCAGAAACAACCCTAAACACCCCTCTAAACCACCGAAAATAGTCCTTAAAAAATCCTTGCGTTATCGTAAAAAAAAACTGCAACAAAACAGTCCCAAAACCGCACAAAACAGTCACCCGAAACTGCCCAAATACCGCAAACATTAACCAAAGATAACGAGCTGAAAACAGCAGAAAAAACAGAGAAAATAGGAATCTAAAACAGTGAGGCGACGAAGGAAAACATTGAATCAGTGAACCGGAGGAGTTGCGGAGCGTAACCCTTCCGACGACCGCGTAACGCACTTCCAAGATGCGACTTAAAAGGTAAGACCTGAGGGCACCCTTTTATTTATTCTCGTTTATCTTTTTTTTAATTGTTTTTTGGTATTTCTATGCATGCGTATTGTTGGTTCATGTATGTTATTGTTCCAGGATAAATGATTTTGTGTTATCTCTCGTGGTATATTGGATGGAAACCTACGTAAATTCCGAGCTGAATCTGAATGGTGTTGGACAATTATGACCCATAGCATCACTATTTGTACAGAACATGGTTTTGTTGTACAAATTAAATGTGTGACAAAGGAAACTGCTCTTTTATCATTTGTAATTAGATTACGTGAATATATAAATGATAGAAGTCCTTATGATTAGTTCCGGATTATAAATCCACTAAGGTTTAATCATTAAATATCCCTAGTCGATAATGCGGAATAGATTAGTATTACACTTGTGCGAGTTGTGGGAGCATAACGACATAGTTCTCATATATTTAAGTATTGGATACTTATGCAAGTGTGATGAGAGGTTGTGTTTACCGATGGTCCCCATTGTAGGCATTGCATTTTTGCATATCAGCCCAATGATGAGTCTCGTATGTAGGCAACTACTTCTTTAGTCATGAAAGTCGCGGGAAACGGACGTTGGAAGGGTAAAGTTGGAAATTAGAATTTTTGTTGGATTTTATCTGAGTTGTTTAGCTTCGGCTGCTTGTTGGACTTCCGTTTCAAAGCTTACCTAAGGCCCAAAACCCAAACCAAACCCAAAATACCCAAGTCAACCCAAGTCAAACCAAGCTCATGCCCAAGGAGGGTGATTCACGCCCATATGCTCCTTATTTAGGTATATGCACATTAATCACATGTTTAAATCAAATAAAATCCTTACCTAAATAAAAGAAATCAAATCAATTCCCTACCAAATCAAATCCAATCACAAATCCAAATTAGGAGATCTATTCCTTATTAAGAAGATGTCACCATCAATAGAAATTCTACTCCTAGTCGTATAAGGGAAACCTCCTCTCCTTTGCCTATAAAAAGAGGCCTTCACCCCCCATTCAGAACCCTAGCTCACATACCTCTCTCACACGCCCAATCCCTCTTGTTCACGCCCAAGCACCTCCTCCAAGCCTCCATTGCCGCTGCATTGCCGTGAAACACCCCAAGCACTCCTTTGCCGCGCAACTCACCGTACATCTCCTTCTGCCGCACCTTAATAAGCCTTCACAGACCTTAAATCCACGCCTAAATAGCCCCTATCATACCCTCTTACTGCCGCAAAACACCCCAAACACAGCCCCAATCACACGCCCAAAACAGTCCCGAAACCCACTGCACTGCCTCACAAAACTACCACACTTCACCCTGCTGTTCTGCCCAGGTTTTGTGCGGTTTTAACCCATCAAAACAGTCCCCGAAACCCCCTGAAACGATAGTAAAAAACTGCATAAATACCCCCAGAGAACCTTCAAAACCCACCCTTTTAGCCTTCCAAATCACCCGAAACAGTCCGCTAATCGACCAAAACAGTGACCTGAAACGCAGTAGCAAAATAGTAGAAAAATGGACGTAAAACAGCAGCCCGAGCATCAAAACAAAGAGGAAAAACAGTGACAAAACAAATCGAAAAAGTATCGGATCATTCGCCCTCCAACGGACGTGTAACGCCCTTTCTTGAGACGACAAAAGAGGTTAGACCTGAGGGCACCCTTTTACTTATTTTCTTTCGTTTTATTTATTTATTTTTGAAAATAATTGCATGAGAGTCGTTTGAGGCATGATTTGATTGTTGGATGAGCGGGATATGTGTTCCCTTTTGTGGTATATCGGATGGAAACCCGGACGTAAATTCTATAGCCGATTTCGAATGGACGGTAGTATGGTTTGCATTCGGGACACAATGCCACGTACCACTTAAGATACATGTATCTCGTCTCATCCAAATTGTATTTGAGCATGTTGTAGTTCTAGGTTGTTTATTTACTATTTTAAGTATGATTTAATTTAGTTCCGTTATTTAATTTTAAAGTATGATTATGTTCTTTTTATGCATGATGTTTAGTTTAGTTTACATTTATGCTTAAGTAATACTTGTTTACTTTGGTTTGATGGCTTAATATGTTCGATGTGTGATATCGTGTGTTTATCGTTTTAAGACTTATTTTAAGCATGCGAACTTAGATTAAGAGTTAGTTAGACGGAAGCATCTTAGATCTAGGTGACACTTGAACATGATTATTGATTAGATGCGGTTGATTTATTGCACGAATTATACCATCACAATGACATAAGTAAGGGACCGTTCCGAACCCAACGGTTTGAGGTCTTCCCTTGCGAGGGTGAGTGCGGCCTTAAACCTTTGTCCCGGTTCACACCGGGTGGTGACTCCATTATTCTCCGATTTAGTTCCACGCGGACTATTCCGTACTCTCAACTAGGCCCTGAGTCTAGAACAGCATGCGTCGCCCAAGCTCTGTTGTCTACAGTGTGGCGACTCCACTGGGGATAGAGAATCAGCCTCGAAATCATGTCTTGTGTTGTTTATAATTTATGCATTAGTTGACCGTGTCTGTAGTTGGTTGAGAGGGTTAATCAAAGGCTTAGTTAAAGCTAGGTGGTGGTCGGGTGTCTTCCTTCATTCACTACCTTCGAGAGAGAAGCTGTGAAGGCACCTAGATGATCATTACCCGTAGCTTGTTGTGATAGACTAGTTTGGAGGACTCGTTGTTTATTCTTGTCACCAAGCGATAAGAGCCTAAGAGGCTAGGGTACTTAAGAGAGCCTCACTCCACCCTCCCTCTGGGGAATCTACAACGGGAAGTCCATTAACAGTCAGTCACACACCATAACTTGTTGGCACGTACCGTAAGGTATAAAAAAGGTGCGCTCACTTGGTCATTTGAACCCTTGAGTGGGGAGTCCTAGTTGGAGCAAACTTTCGTCAGCGAGAGCCTTGTCCACGCCCCATGAACCCACTCGTGAACCTTAGCCATAAGAACCTGTAGTTAGTCATCTTATAATTATGTGGGTTGGGCCACCGTCATTTGGATCCAATTGGACCTTCTATCAAAGGGTATGAACCTGTTGGGCCATTTAAACTGGGACAAGTTGGTGTCTTTTGACAGTTGGGCCAAAAGCTTCTAGAATGCCGGTGGGCCATTTTGTGAATAGGGCCTCTTATCATTTGAAGCCGTTTAGCCATATCACTGTAAAGTGTAAACCTGTTGGGCCTTTTCAACTGAGACAAGTTTACACCATGCGATGGCGTGGTTGAATACTTTAAAATGATAATGGGCCACGTAGATTAAATTTTCTTTTTAAATTTTATGTATTACATGCATCGCACACATATGCACTGACACGTGGCCTTAAAAGAGAGGCAACATAGATTCTCGTTGGGTTAGAGAAGAGGGGAGATTAGTCAAAAGACCTTTAGTGAATATGAGTGAATCCGTCAACGAGGGGTCTAAAAGGACCAGATGGAAGCTAACTTCGCCAAGATGACCGAACAACTGCAAGCTCTGACTGCTGCCATGTCTGGTATGGCTGTGCCCCGCGCTGCGGGAGGTCTGAGAATGAGAGGCGAGAGAGCCTTCAAAATAGATTGAATGATGATGCTCCGGTATTTGATGATGATTTGGCTGACTATGCCACTGGTAGGATAGCTGGGACTCAGGCTGAAATACAAAAGCTCCGTGATCAGATGGAGTCTGTCACCCGTAAGTTGAAGGGGGAACATGAGGATCTACTGGATTATGACTCAATGACTTTTGAGGAACAGTTGCCCGCGCAGTTTAAGATGCCTAACCTCACGAAGTTCAATGGGAACGGAGACCCGAGGGTCCATTTGCGACAATATATCTCGGTGATGAGTTCCGTCGGCCTATCTCAGCGCCAAGTCCAGAAGATGTTCGGGATGTCGATCGAGGGGGCACATGTGGTTTGGTATCATAGCCTTGAGAAGAAGGTTAAAGAAGATTGGAGGGAGTTGGCTGATGCCTTCTTGAAGCAGTATATGACAGACTTAGAGATCGACCTGTCGCTCCGCGACTTGGAGAATACTATGCAGAAGCCTGAGGAGAGCTTTAAGGAGTATGTTGACCGCTGGAAAAGCCAGCTCAAAAAGATGCAGACCAGGCCTTCCGAGAAAGATCAGATCAAGATGATCATCAAAGGGACCAAACCCTCGATCTATAGTAAACTGAGGAGAATACTTCGATGATTGCGGATTTCCGCCAGCTGAGAGAAACTGTAATGGATATTGAAGAGGAGGAGGCTGAGAATAGAAAGTTCTATAGTTTGAACATGAGGACTGTCAGAGGATCCTCATGAGCTAAGCCTGTTACTGCGGAGATTACAGCCATAAAGAATATGCGCTTTTCTAACTTGGGTAGACCTCTGTCCAAGGTACTAGAGAAGCTACTGAGGCAAGGGCTGTTAAAACCCCTCGAACCAAAACCACTCCCAAATCCTCCCCCATCAAACCTAAACATGAGCCGCTTCTACCATTTCCACCAACAGCATGGTCATGACACCGATAACTGTGCCCGACTTCACCACGAAGTCCAAAACCTAATAGACTCCCATAAAATCCCCGACCCGGAAAAGAACAACTAAACACCCACTGCAATCCTCTATCCAATTATCACTCTGTTCCCCCACCTACATACATGATCAACTCTGGCCTACCTGAGGACCTTTTCCTCAAACCTTTGACCAAACAGCCTTTTGCCTCGGTATTTGGGACAGTAATAGTGAAGATGAGGCGGAACAGAAGAAGGATTTCTGGGAAGACTTCTCAAGTGGGGGTGAGGAAGAAGAAGTGAAAGGCATGACCCGGAGTGGGCGCTTTACAATGATGCTACGGAGAAAGAGAAGGGAGAGGAAGTCTTGGAGGAAGGTCGTGAGGTAACCGATAATACTGAGAAAGCCGAGGGTGGTATAGTGCTGCAGCAGTTGAAGAAGACTCGAGCACATCTGAGCATCTGGGAATTATTATGGCATCTGAGAGAACACCAGCGGGCTATGATGGAAGCCCTGAGTAAAATAGTAATACCAGAATATGCTAATCCGGCTATGTTTGTGGGTTCAGTGCAGAAGGAAGCCGTATTGATAACCTTCTCCTTCTCTGATGAGGAGCTCCCGGCTGAAGGGAGAAACCACAACAGGCCTTTGTTCATCCGAGCTGAGGTGAGGGGCAAGAGAACTTCTTGTGTGATGGTGGATGATGGTTCTTCCATCAATGTATGCCCATTGAAAATTCTGGCAAGGCTGGGTATTAAGCCAACTGAGTTGAGGTCCTTCCAACATGACTATCAAAGCCTATGATGATAGCAAACAAGGAGTCGAAGATACTTTACCGCAATAGTCATGGTTGGCCCAGTTGAGGATGAAGTGGAGTTCACTGTACTGGACATCCAGCCACTTT